>JAJMKP010000031.1:0-104402 GCA_030569295.1 Taiozyma yuanshanica | reverse complement strand
TCCTGTTGTTGAACGTAACCGGTTCTTTTCTTGAAAGTTTGATCTACAGGAAGGCCGTTGACGAGCAAATCACCAGTGACAACACCGACATCAACACGATTGGATAACACGTTCAATAGAGTGGTTTTACCAGCACCAGATTCACCCATCAAGGCAACTAATTGACCAGGCTTAACATAACCTTGAACGTTGTTTAATAGTTGTCTCTCCTCCCCGCCCTTCAACTTGATAGTATAATTCAAATTCTTCCAAGTGAAAACATCTTCGGTACTTAGATCTTCACCTTCAAAAACGGCAGCGTCTCTCTTGGATTTAGTCAAAGTCAAACCATCACCAGCTGGACCTGCTTCAAGGTCGTGGTCTTCACCTTTAGCAAATTCATCGGGAATACGACCTTTTTCAAACAACAAACGATCACCATTACCTTCACCGAATTTCATCCATTCGGAAAAGAAGATTAGAGATGCAATAAAGAACACAGTAAAACCGATCAAAATACCAAAGTTTCTCCAGACATGGCTCATGGAATAACCGAAAGCAATCTTTATGTATCTGTCACCGGAGATATCAGGCTGACCTAATTGAGAACCAGTGAAGGCACAAACCTGGCTATTGGTTCCGGCATACTGAGAATAACCATCCCCGTTTGGAACCAAGAACTCATCAGAACATTTCATTTCGTCTTTGTGGAATTGTGGGGAAATCATTGATTCGAAACCGTACTTGACGGGATTGATATGAGCAATCCAAACAAACCATGGATGCATTTCTGGAACCTGAATCATGAAACTTGAGTATAAGACTAAGGCAACTAATAACAAACCACCAATACTATTAGCAATGGACAAAGTAGGTGAGAAAGCAGCAGTGGTTTTATATAATACTTTGCAGCAGATGATAGTCAAGTAGGAAAACAATAAGAAAATGAAAAAAGCACCTCCAGTACTTTTCAAGTTACCAAGAAAGTAAGAAATAACAACAAACAAAAATACTGAGGCAAGCTTCACAGGCAAATCAATGATAAAGTCAGCAATTGCTTCAGCAGATGGTGCGTAGAAAGAGTAACTCCGATGACGCTGGATGATTGGTCTGCTTTGGAAATCCAAGACGATTTCTTGAGAGGCATTGAAAACGAACATAATTAAAACGAAGAAAACTAAACCACCTTTGGAAAAGGCACCAGATGTATCCTTTGGAATCTTCCAGAACATAGAACCCATGATAAATGCAATAGAAGTATTGAAGATCAATTGAATACTTAAGAACACAGGATCACCAAGGACTCTATTCACGGCACGACGGGTTAGTAAGTTCAACTGAGCTGGGTAACTAACGGTATATTGTGAAGAGGCCTTTTGATGTTTGGATTTTTCATGAGCGAGTGAGTCCTTAAACAACTGCTTAGTAGATTCAGCATCGACGTGCGTTTCATAATCCTGAATCTCAGAAATTACTTTCTGATACTGTTGAGATTGTAACCAATATTCCTCAAACTCTGCTGGAGTCAATGGAACCTTATGCTCATAGCCTTCTCTTGTAAATCTACCTAAAGGATCAGTGATTGAGGTTAAAAATTCAGAAGTTGATTGACGATTCAGTGGCTCGTAACCCATATCAATGAAGAATTGTCTAGCTTCAGAAACAGGACCGAAATATATTTGACGGCCTTCATAAAGAACAGTGACCTTGTCGAACAAGTTATAAATGTTCTCGGAAGCTTGATAGATAGTGACAAATGTGACTGATTGCAAAAGGTTTGTAGTGGTTCTGACAGCTTGAGCGTATTCTAAAGCTGTGGAGGCATCTAAACCTCTGGTAGCATTATCCCATGCGTACACAGCAGCACGAGCAGATAGGGCTTCAGCAATGGAGACCCTCTTTCTTTCACCTCCAGAGACACCTCTGAAAACATCATTACCAACTTTAGTACCAAAGGTGTGTCTCAAACCGAAGACAGTAGCTAATAATTCAACCATAACTTGAATATACTCCTCTCTGGAAGCATCATTTGGTCTTGTCGATGGAGTACGGCAGGCAACGGCAAATCTCAAAGTCTGCTCAACAGTTAAGTGTGGGAAATGCTCATCGTATTCAGGATTGTAGATCAGTTCTGATTTGAAATTCTTGACCATTTCCTCCTGTGAGATACCATCGTAAATGATTCTTCCTTCGACACCTTTGTAATGGTGTGTTTCACCGGCGATTGTTCTCAAGAAGGTGGAACAACCAGCACCCGGTCTACCAAGTACCAAACACATTTCACCAGATCTGACCAAACCATTGACGTTGTTTAGGATCTTTCTCTGTGGAGTTTTCTTGAAGAAACCAAGAGGGTTTGGGATCAGATCTAGTAAAGTCGGAGCAAAAGCGACACTGTTGTCGTTACCAATGGTTGAGACATTATTTATAACAACACCAGATGATCTTAGTTGGAAACCTCTTTCAGTGATATCATTAACGAAAGCACTTAGTATTGCCTGAAGATCGAAATCTTTGGTATCGATAGATCTTGGGAATTGTGAAGCGTTTTTGTTGGAAATTGTTTTGACCAAGGACTCAAATTTCTCAAGAGCGGCTTCGTGTCCCTCCGCGGAAAGCACTCGGATGAAGTCATCGCCGGTGCCATCGTGATGAATGTTTTCGTCGCTGCTGTTGGCGTCCTTCTCGCTAAAGCTCTGTTTGGACGACATACTGGCAAGAACTCTCTTGAAATAAGATGTTTACCTATGTTCTCTATTTTGGGGGCGAAAGCTCCTCACTTTATAATGAACCAAACGAAATCTGCGGCGGAATTAATGGACTAGTTGCTGTATTTATTATTAATAGTTCTCTTAACCAAAGAGCTCCCATAACGGAAAACGCAATAGGCTCGCTGCAGGATCGTACAGGTTTAGGCTACAGTAGAGGAGAAAGCTGTAAGAATTTCTAATCATTTCCCGGTGATTGAGGCGTTAGCGGCGATAGTCTTGAATTATCTCCGAAGATTTTGTAACCAAATAGTTGAAACGTCCCCAATGTATTTTCATGAAAACGTCTTCAATTTTTTATCCTGACTTAATGTAATTCGTAATTCACATGTTCAAGGGACGCGCTATTATGCTGAATGATTTTTATCATGCTTTCATTATATCTACGGTGATGGGATTAAGCTTCAGAAGTACCCTGAAGTCGTGACTCGTATCAGTACAAGTCAAGAAATGCGGCAATAATTGGCTGAATGTGTTGCATAAGAATATAACAGAGATTAAAGGCGTTGATATATCAAGCTTATAGTTATTGATACTCTACTTATTCTCAACAAACTCATTGATCCCTCAATTGTCGTTTAGAAGTTTAGCTTCTAGACCTATTAATTAGTAATGACCGCGTAGACGTTACTGATATTGTTACAGCTGCAAGTTACAGGTACATTTTATCAGTGTTTGTGATTGTAAAAGATCTGAAAAACAGCGGGATTCAGAGCGTTAACATCAAAGATTAGCCATTAATCAGCCGGTGAATCGAGTTGACATAGAAATTGATCTTTCAAGGAAGACTAATAATTATATATCAATATTATTATTCTCCAGGTAAAAAATATAGGATAAAAAATATAGAAGCGATATCAAATTATGAGTTGGACAACTTCACTGGCAAAAAACGTTACTGAACAAAACTGAAAATACCATTTTTTTTTAGATATGTGGAAGTTTCATGAACGTAGTTTTCAGTTTCTGTGACCTAGTTTTTATTGAGGAACCTCTAACGCTTAGGGCAGAACTCTTTGCGGCTTAATATAGATTATTATTTGACTTGATGTAATACTGTAAAATAGAATTACAGTCGTCTACTCAACATTAAGTGACTATAGCTGATAACTCACGATAAGGAGTCAATCTTCAATAACAACAATAAGGCTCAAAAATAAGGTCAAATCCAACATTGGCGTGTTTATCATCCAATGGACACAAAACCTCTTAAGAGCTCCAATAGATTCATCCCCAAAAGATCACCATATCCAGAATCACAGAGGTATTTAATATTTTAATGAGGCGGATCTTAGGCAGCGTTGCGTTCGAACTTCGGATGAAGCGGCGTTAACACCAATTCAATTATGGATATATTGCGGGTTATAAGGCGATATGTCCGTTAGCGGAAATTTCCATGTAATATCTCCTCAAATCGAAGTAGTTTCCTCTCACAGCTGTGATTCATACGAGCTTTTGAGGACCTGAGGATACTTATACCATTAGTTACTTATTCAGAAAAGAATTATAAAAAATGTTGACGAAAATACATAAGAACGATACTATGCTTCCTCTTTGTTGTGTTTTGTGTTCTTGTACTACGTTGTTAATATATATGAGGATCGCACATCACTTGGGAGACACTTACGATTTAACAAAACACAATTCTATGTCCCTTAATATTGATGAATTCTGCTACAGGAAAAGATTGTTTCGGATATATAGATTATTTCACAAGAAGTCCTTATAGTTTCAGATGAACGGACGTTATGTGTTGTTCATGGAATCTCCAATTTTTTTTCGTCATTCGCGAAGTCCTAAAATTTTCTTAATTTTAGCTGGGACTCGAGGCAAAGACTCATCATGAGCTCGAGTAATAAACATCCTTATCAGTTAATTGTAAACAGCGCAGGAAGAACTTCTCAAATACCTGTCAGCACTGCAAATAGTTGGACCTTGTCTTCATAATATTAAAAAAGATGTCGGCAGATAACGAAAACTTCCTTCATCTGGAGGAGACATTACCAGAGCCTTTGAAACATTCATCTTCCCAATTCTTTGAAGATCAAGCTTTGAACTCATCTTCTCCTTGCCCTGAACAGATAAAACTTCGTGATCCATTGCGAAGATTGAGATTAGGTAATGAAGTTCATGAAAGAGACCACTCACCAGTCCCAATCCCTGGTCCGTTAGCTGATCCAAGTGTTAACTTGCCAGCTTTGAATAAACAAAACGCATCAACTGGTGTTCTTTGGACCACAGATCGTGCTGCTGAAAGAGGTTATTCTGCTTCAAACCCAAGTTGGGTCAATTTTGGCCAGGGTATGGCCCAAAATGCTGATATCCCAGGCTGTTTTAAAAGACCTGAATCAATAAAGTTCTCCACTGAATCAAGAGAATACGGTCCAACTTCTGGGATAAGGGAACTAAGAGAGGCCATTGCTAATTTATACAATGAGCACTATAGAAAGGGGAAAGAATCTAAATATACTTGGGAGAATGTGAATATTGCTCCTGGTGGTAGGGCTGCCCTAACAAGAATCGCTGCCATCTTGGGCGATGCTTATTTATCATTCTTCCTTCCTGATTACACCGCTTACGCTGAAATGTTATCATTGTTTAAAAATTTCGCTCCTATTCCTGTCCCATTGTATGAGACTGATGGTTATAAGATCGATTTAAAGATTATCAAGAATGAATTGAATAGAGGTGTCTCGGCAATCCTGACGTCAAATCCAAGAAATCCAACTGGTCAAGCCATGACAAGAGAAGAATTAAAAGAGTTCCACAACATGTGCAGAAAGAAATGTTTGCTAATTATGGATGAGTTTTACTCCAGATATTATTATGATGGTGAATTAGGTGACTCAATTTCATCTGCTTCAGAAGTTGAGGATGTCAACAAGGACCCTGTACTGATCATCGATGGTATGACCAAATTCTTTAGGCTACCTGGTTGGAGAATTGCTTGGGTCGTTGGACCAAAGGACTACATTAATGCTTTGAGTTCAGCCGGTTCGTATCTGGATGGTGGTTGTAATCATCCATTCCAAGAAGCTGCCATTGAATTCTTAAAACCAGATCTTGTCAAACAAGAAACCATTGCTCTGCAACGCTGTTTTAAGGAAAAAAGAGATTTCTGTCTTGATAGATTGGAAAAGATGGGATTTCATTTCAAAGTGAAGCCCAATTCAACTTTTTACATTTGGGTCGATTTATCTCACTTGCCAGGGAAATTATCCAACTGTTTGGGATTCTTCCATGAAGCTCTTCATGAAGAAGTTATCGTTGTCCCTGGCATCTTCTTTGATCTGAATCCATTAAGTTTTAGGGAATTAAAAGATTCTGAAATGTATTCATACATTAGAATCTCTTATGGCCCAGAAATGGAGAAATGTGTCACTGGGATGAAGAGAATCGAAAACATGTTAAGAAGATTCAACTGTCTACCTGAGGGTTATATTGATCAAGAGATATAAATATTTATAAATACTGAACCAAACAATTAAACAGATTTTATATGTCTATTAGCCTTGCCGCTCTTCTTGTAGGGGGTTCTAGAATATTTGTAGCCCTCATTGCAAATTTTAGTTTCCCAGACAACAAAGAAAATCGGTTTGAACCACACTCTTTTCAATGTTTCATAGAAAAATTTAACACCGAAAGAAAAAAAAAAGTTTTCAATTTTTACTTTACTTTAATAACATTCTTGGAAACAACTGATTCTGAAACAGTTAATTGGCATTAATTAGGACCAGAAGGTGTTTGCTTAAGCCATTAGCTATTTTTATCAGATGTATAGTACACCAGAGCGATGCCTTCTAGTTTACTCTTTGAATGGGTTCGTCCTGTCCACTGTCTCCTAGTACCTTAGAACACTTTCGTTTACTGGAAGAGCAATTGATTGAGTTGGGCCCTCGGGCCTTTCTCAAATCTTAGGACTTCTCCACCCTGATTGATGATCATGGTTTCCCCTCGTGGGATCCAATGACGTTGTTAGTATCATATGCAGGACTAAATCACTGACCTATATTCCAACCTATAAATATATAAGTGCTTCCATACTAAGATTTCCAGTCATTTGTAGATTGTTACTACAGCTACATATATATCAATAAAACAAAAAAGACAGTGATATTAAAAGTAAATGTACAAAAAATACATAGGACTTCATCTTATAGTTTGAAAAAGCCCTTTTTTTTTGACTTCATAAAAATCGATCCAAGTGATGATGAAAAAGCAAAATAAAAAATTTGATAGGTGAATTTAGTATTAATTGAATCATAACAAGGAGATGTAGCCAAAATAATAATAATAATAATAATAATAAATGTATGATGATTCGAGTTTTCGAGAGTTCCTTTTGCATGTAATCCCCTATTTTTTGGCTAAGGGAATTGCAACAGCTAGGACAATGATAATGACAATAATAATCAAAATTAGAGCACACCACATTTTCCATCTTCTTGCTTTTCTAGCACTGACAACCGCTTTATCTGTATGACCTAGACCCAATTCAATATCCTTCTGAGCAGTATTAACAGTTGTATCAATGTTTTGAACAGCAACGTTTTGTTCGGCCACCAACTCTTCCATATCGTGGAATAATTGAGCCAACTCAGCCATGGTCTTTTCTAATTTCTGTAATTCTCTGTGTCTTGATTGAACCTCAGCTAGAGCAGTCTTAGCTTCACCTCTTCTTGAAGCATTCAAGATAGCTTGTGAGAATATTTGTTGACCACCGACATCATTGATAGCTTCATCAACTTCAGCTTCAGTGGCGTCTGGACGTACGATTTTGTATTGTCTAGCAGCTTGAGCCTTGTTTTCTTCTCTGTAATCAGCTTCGACAACTCTATAATCCTGGATCAATTTTAAGAATTTTTGTCTAGAATTTTCAGCTTGAGCTTTCTTAGCAGAATCAGAACCGGCTTTAGCTTGAGCATCTTTGATCTTAGTCTTTAAAGTTTGCTGTAATGATGAAGCTTGCGAGGTAAGACTGTCTAATTTCTTTCTCACAACGATTTCATTTTCTTCGTTAACTTCGTTTAATAGTTCCCTTTGGCTGTTTTGAATCAAGTCAACTAATTGGTTATAATTTTCCAAATCATTGTTAATTTCTGAAATCTTGTTCATGAAAGCAACAAAATCATCACCTTGGGAACCACCTTGTTGGTAGTTCAGCTCATATGACTCTTGGTACGGGTTAGAACTCTCATAACCATAGCTATTGTTGTACTAAAAATAAAACTGTTAGTAAAAGTTTCATGACATGTGTCTCGTAGGGGAAATGAAAGTAATTTGAGAGCTCAGGGTGGATGTTTATACCAGCAGGTGCAGTATTAAGCAATAACACATTCTCAACCACTTTGCCAAATGGCAACAGATAGCTGTATAACGCATATTTACAACACATTCTTGAAAAACACAGAAAAGTCTTGATATTGTCAAAATAGACAAGCAAGCTGGGTTGAGACACCATAAAGAAGTCGCCAAAAAAAAAAAAACTTCAGAAGAACCAAATATTGACCATTGCCCTGACACACTCTTCAACTCCATCGAACAAGCGAACATACATTATTGCCACTCATTGCGCTCTGAAATTCGTTGTTGTACGAGCGATTGTTTTGAGTCTTAATTATTTCTCCTAAAAAAACACAAAGAAGGCAGTGAGAGAACCAAAAACGAAAATTCGCGGGTCATCAACTATTCAAACCATTAAAGATGCCATCAATTGCGGAAACGAGTAGAAGAACAGGGAAATGGAGGGCTTCAACAGGGCAAAGCACCAGGCTGCTGGCCATGATGGGATGCTGACGGATTCAAGTGGAGCTCTCTTTATAAAACCAACTAATCAGCAGGAAATTGACTTCTACACCGCTATCAATGAAAGAGTCTCAATGGCTGAGGCCCAAATTGAAGAATCTCAATTGTCTGACTGGATTCCAGTGTTTATAGGTACTCTGCAACAGGGAATTACAGATAATGCTGCAATGACACAACAGGTGTCTTCTGAAATCAAAGAGCTTGACGCACGGATGGACAAAAGCGATAATAAACCGTATATCGTGCTCAAAAACCTCTTACATGGCTTTAGGAATCCAAGTATTATAGATATAAAACTGGGAAAGATCCTGCATGATGACGACACAAATGAAGAGAAGATTGCAAGGCTTGAGAAGGTCTCTTCTACCACGACTTCTGGGAGTTTGCATTTCAGGATTTGTGGTATGAAGATGTATCATTCAGAATTTCCAGATCTATCAGAGTTTGAGGGAAAAGATCATGTTACGATGGATGATAACGGATACATCACATTTAACAAATGGTTCGGCAGATCTCTGACTTCACAGACTATCGCAGAGATTTTTAAAGTTTTTTTTACTCACAATGTGCTAACCTCAGAGCAAAGACAGATCGTTATAAGGAACACGTTTACAAGATTACAACTATTATATAATTGTCTGTTGTCTCATGAATTAAGGATAAGATCTGGAAGCTTGTTTATTGCATACGAGAATGATCTTTCGAGATGGCAAGAGATGGAAAATGAAGATCCAATCTTTAAAGATGACTTACCACGAGAAGAAGTGGATGAGGATGAGGATGAGGATGAGGATGAGGATGAGGAGAACCAGAGAGTTTTGGCTCCATTAAGCTTACTATCATTGATCGATTTTGCACATGCAAAGTTCACACCAGGTGAGAAGCATGACGAGAATTTAATAAAAGGTGTTGAAAGCCTTATTGACCAGATTGATAAACTTTTAGAAGACTAAAACAACTACATTTATACGTCCAAATACATGATTAATTAATGTATATAAACCCGTTTGAAAAATACTAAGCTTAGTCCAACAACTTAGTGATCTTCCCGATGGCAATGGTAGTACCTTGATCTCTTAAGGTGAATCTCCCTAATTGTTGATAATCGTTGTAAGTTTCAACACAAACTGGAGCAGCAGCTTCTAACACAGCAATAATCTTCATACCCTTCTTAGCGAATGCAGGTGGTTTTTTGGATCTTCTGTTTGTACCTTTTTCTAATTTATGTAGTAGTTGTCTGAAAGTGACTTCTTCAATGGCGGTATGGACATGCATGACACATGAGAAACCTGATGATAAGATGGATTTTAGTTCAACAATGGCGATTTGAGCTTCGAATCTAGTAACAGTCTTGACTGGATGTTTCAATGATGATAAGACAAACCCACTCTGGATGTCTTCTTCTTCAACACCTTTTAATTTCAATCTAATTTGCTCACCACAATAAGCAGATTGAACTTCATTTTCAGTTTCGTTGTATACAGTCAACACTTCCACAGTAGTCTTGTTAGGCATTAAAGTTAATTTATCACCTTGTTTAACGTGGCCAGATTCAATCTTACCTTCAACAATGGTACCTAAATCTTTCATCTTACCAGAAATTGGTAGCATGAATGGAGCGTTGATATATCTGTTCATATGCTTCATGTTATCTAAGTATTCTAATAAAGCTGGACCATCATACCATGGACAAACTTCTTTGCTTATACGATCTTTCAAACCTTCACCAGTGAAACCAGAAACTGGCATAAATTGAACATCTTCCTTAACATTGTAACCAATACCTTTCAAATATAGGGCTAATTTACCAGTACATTCATCATATCTTTCCTTTGACCAACCAACAGTTGGGTCGTCCATCTTATTGACAACAACAACTAATTTGTTGACACCTTGGGTCTTGGCCAATAGTGCATGTTCTCTTGTTTGACCACCTTTTTCAAAACCGGTTTCATACTCACCTTTTCTGGCAGAGATGACCAAGATACCAACATCAGCTTGAGAAGCACCACCAATCATTTCAGAAACGTACATTTTATGACCTGGAGCATCCAAGATAGTATAACGTCTGCTTTCAGTTTCAAAGTACGATTTACCAACTTCAATGGTCTTACCATCGTTTCTTTCTTCCTTGTTGGTATCCATAATCCAAGACAAGTACCAACCTTGTCTACCAGCATCTTTGGCTTCTCTTTCGTATTTTTCAACAGTACGTTTATCGACAGTACCGGTCAAATATAACAAGTTACCACCCATAGTAGATTTACCAGCATCAACATGACCCATGAAAATGATGGAAACATGATCTTTACCGCCATACATTTCCTTGACAACTTCTTCATCAACTTCTTCCTCCTGCTCCTTAGCAACGGCATCAGCAGCAACTTTTGGTGCAGAAGTTGTTTCTTTAGAAGGAATGTATTCTGGTTCTGGAGTAGGATCATGAGCTTGAGTTTTGGCTTCTGATTCTTCAACTTTTGGTTCTTCAGTTTTTGACTCTTCAGCTTTTGGTTCTAAAGTCTTTTGTTCTTCTTTGACTTCTTCTTTCTTCTCTTCCTGAAGTTCTTCCTTCTTTTCTTCAGATTTTGGCTCTTGCTTCTTTGGTGCATTAGCAATTTTGATAGTAGAACTTGAAGCTAATTTCAGAGTTCTCTTTGGTTTTGGTTTGTTCAAATCAGCAGTAGCTTGTGCGTTTTGCTTTTGGTACTCTTCTAATGAAATCCCACGAGGTTGCTGTTGTTGCTGAGGCTGCTGAGGCTGCTGATACCCGCTGTTGTAACTGTTGTAATTATCATAGCCACCTTGGTTATAGTTATTGTAACCACGGTTGTTGTAACCACGATTGTTATAATTGTTATTACTATTGTTGTTGTAGCCTCCTTGGTAACCACTTTGGTTGTAGTTTTGGTAACCACCTTGGTAGCCACCTTGCTGGTACTGGTTGAAACCACCTTGTTGTTGGTATTGGCCGTATGATTGACCTGGAACGAATGGCTGAAATGATTGAACAGTGTTTGGATTAAAAGCACGTTTCTGGCCATTGTCATCTAGACTCTGATTTTGGAAATCTTGTTGTAAGTTATTGGCATTATAACCATTATTATAGCCTTGACCAGACATCTTTTCTTTGTGATATTTGGTGTATTTCCAAGGTTTTTAAACTAGATGAATTTCTGATTAATCTGAATAAAGAAATTTTTTTTCTCTCTTCTCCAGCAGTTTCGGACAAAAAGAAAAAAAAAAAAAAATAAGTGTCATGTGACTTGTCACGTGATACGTATTTTCATCGGAACAAAGGCCCTAAGAACCAATTAGACGACAATACTTTTGTCAGCTCTGTGTCTCATATGTTTCAGCAAAGTAGAGGGAAATGCTCTTGACCTGCTTAATTAACTTTTTTATTACAACTCTTACATTACTCAGCTGAATTCTAGAAGATTCCACGTCCTTGTTTTGTAACACAGCCTAAAGTTCTTTCTTCTAGAAGGCTCCAGAAACCAAAATTTCATGTGTCAATTTCCAAAAACCCGAAATCCCACAGTTACCACCAACACTTTTATTTGGGTGGTGCCATATATAAGCAGGGAAATTTCAAATAGTGGAGTAATGGGGAAAAAGTATAAAAAGTGGGCAATTCCTTTTGTGAGAGAACTTTAAATAACCCAATGGGGTTTGTATTCATCAAAGACATTGAACTAAACTACGAACAAACCCCATATCCAACAATGTCATTTACTTTAGAAGACTTAATCAACTCATTGACTCAAGAGAGAGGGTCTCAACAAAGACAACCACAAACCAGCAGTTATTACCCTCAACAATTTTACTATCCTTACCAAGAAGATGACGAGGAAGATGAGAGCAATTACTATCCAAACTACCCTGATTACTATCCCCCATTCGGGTTTTACGGTCAAGATCCAAGAAGATCAATCCACCCAGGAGCTCAAGCAAGGGCTCAAGCTGTAGCCGCTAAGCGTGCTGCTCAACAAGAAGCTGCTAGAAAATTACAACAGAGACAACAAGCCAAGTCTCAGACTGGGGAGGCATCCACTGATGATATCCTTGACATTTTGTCCCAATTAACCGGTATCCCAAAGACGCAATTCAACGTTCAAAATCCAGCCCAAGCTCAAGGTCAAGCTGAAGCTGAAGCCTCAAAACCTCAGAATCTTGAAGGTGAAAAGTCTACCAAATCTGAACAGGTTGCCAAAGAGGAGGAAACTACCACTGAAGCTGAAAAGTCTGAAAAAAGTAAAGTTGAACAATCACAGGTTAAAGGTCAATCGTCCATCGATTCAAGACCATTATCAAAACGTCGTCATTCAGCTGCATCATTTAAAGAGCCACAACCAAAGATTGAAATCTCACAGCGTAATTTGAATAACCCAGCCGTACCATTCTCCCCACAATCAAACGTTTATGATATTGAAAAGGAATACGTCATTGTGTTGGCCATTCCAGGTGCATCTTTGAAGAATTTGGATATCGATTTCCACCCATCAACTAATGAGATCATTGTTAAAGGTTCCATCTCTGATCCTTTCCCAGAACAAGGTATCAAATTTAATGAAATTAGAACAGGAAACGTTGAAAGAAGATTCAAATTTCCTGCATTGCCAAAGATCAATGACGATAATATCAAGGCTAAATATCTTAATGGTTTATTAACTATCAGAGTTCCAAAAAGTGAAGAAGAGGAGGTCAAACCAAAAAAGAAGGTTACTATCGAAGAAGTTCCTGATGAGGAATTAATCTACGAAGAACATGGTGGTTTAGTCCAATAAAAAGGCTAGCCTACCTCGTTGTACAGTCTATTCGTTTAATACAGTCAATCCTTATGGAAGGCTAATTGTCTAATTAAATGTCAGTACGTCGTACGTAGTATATAAACATTGCTGACAATATAAAGTCTACGCCTGGCCCTGAATAAAATTTTAATTAATATATTAACTTATCGCATTACTTTATCGTAAATGTTGTATATAGTTTATTTAATCTCTCAAAAAGTAAACACACAGAAGGGGATCATTTAGTGACCTAGCATAACTCAATCCCATTCCCTACCTCTAACATTCTTTAAATCCTCTACAGTTGGGATTTTACCATTTGTGAAGTAACCAGAATTGATTTTAGCTTCAATCTCAACTTTAGAATCTTCTGGGATCAATTCTTCTGGAATTGGTATTCTTTCAATGATTGGTATACCTTGGTCAACGATAGCATCATGCTTCATGTTTGACATCGATAACATTCTGTCAATTTTGGTGATCCCTAACCAATGTAAAATATCTGGCATCAATTGTTGAAATCTCATATCCCTAACACCAGCAATACACTCAGTTCTATGGAAGTATTCAGCAGCAGTATCACCTCCTCTTTTTCTGGCATTGTAGACCAAGTATTTGGTGACTTCACCCAAAGCACGGCCTTCCTTTCTGAAGTAAATTACTAGGCCAATACCACCATTTTGAGCTTCTTTGGCAGCTTCTTCGATACCAAAGACCAAATATGGACGACATGTGCAAATATCAGAACCAAAGACGTCAGAACCATTACACTCGTCATGTATTCTCAAAGCGACTTTCTTTTCTGGGTTAGAAATCTCTTCCGGATTACCAAAAATATAAACAGTTAGCCCACCTATTGGAGGTAAGAAAACTTTGATATCAGGCCTGGAGATCAATTCTGGGTACATACCATTGGTATCCTCAAATAGTGCTCTTCTCAATTCCTTTTCAGTGATATTGAATCTTTTGGCAACACCAGGTAAGTACCAGACAGGTTCAACAGCAACTTTGGAAACATTCAAGTCACCATTGGAGTTGATAACAACGTCTCCATCAACCTGCAATCTACCAGCTTGGACCGCCTCCTTTAACTCAGACATTTGCATATGTGCCTTAGTAATGGAGATTGTTGGTCTAATCTCAACATTTTCTTCAGTAGACACTTCACTGAATAACCATGGAGTTAAATGACCAAATGGGTCCATGGAAACAATCTTTTCCAGACCACTCCATTGTGGTTGTTGTTTAATTTTGAAGACAGGTTGAGAGTTCGTATAATCAGCTTGATAAGTTGGGGTTAATTGTTTTGAACCGACCGCCAAGGCATGGTAGATACAATAAGAACCAGAGTGAGCTCCAATAGCATTGTGTTTTGTGAAACCATTTTTATATCTTGAAGCAACAATAGGGCCTCTGATTAATGGATCAGTCTCGCCCCAGTTCAAAGGAAGCGGTTTCATGTTTGGATCATCGGAGTAAGTGGTTAAAGCGATACCTTTGAAGGAATCCAGTGGCTTCTCATTGACTAACTTGATTTCACTATGAATCTTGTGATCGTGGATAGATGTAGCTGCCTTATCAAGTACAGCAGCTGGAGACATTGTAGATAGAGTTGTAAGATTAGAGATGAAGACTAATGGCTATGAAAGCGATACCGTACTAATAATATACACCAAAATATTCTAGTTGTCGCCAATGAGAGATTCACGAGGAATTTGAAGCATATTTATATTTTACAGAGAGAGAGGCCTGCCACCTAAAATTGGCCCCACTTATCTCTGGAATTGTTGTATTTAGTCGTTTATTCCTTAGGGAACATATTAATTTTTGTGTCACTCTCATAATCTCCGTAGGATTTAACGTCAACTCCACCGGAGAACCTCTTTTAACTACTGACCGTCATTTATCTACCACTGACGTAATCAAGGACCAAAAATAGATAAGCGGCATGTGAATAAAAAGTTGATCCGAACAGTTTTAATCCGCATCGAGATAGTGTGTGTAGAACTATTATAGCAAATCAGTTCCTAATACCGCCTTGAAATATGTCAGCATTAATTGGAACTAGGCATATGTGTTTACAGGTAACGTTCATAAGCTCATTAATTGTGTTATAAAATGTCTATGTTCAATCCCGCAAATCATTAATAATCAGGTCCGAGTTGTCTTTGTTATTCTGGATCGTGAACCCATTCTCATTGGCAAGATGTAACAAACAAATGAAACAAAAACTCGTAGATAGATCTTTCTTTGTCTCAGAATCATACTTGTTTGTCAAACCACTGACAATTTCACTGAATTTTAGAGTGTTTTCTTGTCTTGTTGAATTCTCAGTTTCTGAGGGTAATGAAGAAACTGAGTTTACGATTGACTTTCTTGTGTTTCTTTCTTGGTTTAGAGTATCCCATATGTTGTCTTTTAATAACTTGATGTCAACTTTCTTAGCCACTCTGGAATAACTTAATGGTGATTGTTGACTTGCTTTTGTCGCCAGTTGAGAGCTAAATTGCTGTGACTCTGGAATTGAACCATGATCGTCACCAAAGTCAATATCACCACCACCCAATGAAGCATAATCATTATGATCATTGTCATGGAAGAAATCTGGATTATTCAGGTTAGGAATGCCATTCAAGGCCTCATCATCTTGATTTAGCTGGGCGTATAAAGTTTCATCAATGATATCATCCATATTTTTGACTCTGCTGAACGTACTCTTAATAAGTTGTTCCTTACTGAACAAATGAATGAAGTTTCTAGTGGAGAAATGTTTATCAACAGGTAGCACGTTTTTCGAAACAGAGATCCACTCCTTTTTGGGTAGCGTGATAGTGGAGCCTTGTTCAAAGATAACATCTTCATCCGGAAATTCTTCACTTAGGAAATCAATAACCAACCGGTCTTTGGTCTTTTTTGTCTTGGTATTCTGCTGACTTGGATCGTCACTTTGTTCGCTGGGTATCTTCTCGTTATTTTGCTTGAGCTTATATGCTTTTTTGATATTTTGAACCTTCCAGTGGTCTGGACCCGCCCATGTTTTTCTTTGATGTTCGTCAAAATAGGCTAGAAGATTTTCATCTGGAATATTCAAGATCGGTAGTTCTTGCTGCTCATCATCTTCATTAATAGTGTGGAGTGATGTGAATTGTTTACTCTCATTGAACAAAGATCTTATAGTGATACCATAGTCATCAGCTTCATCTTCTAAATCATTGAAAAAAATAGAGCTTCTATTCCCAGGGTACTTGGAGTTATTTTGATCTGGCAAAGGTTCATCAGGACCCAAGTCAAAGTCACCAGCACCAAATGACATATCAGCACGCGAGATTTCCTCTTGTTGTTGATCTTTGTAGTAGTTATTCAGGTTAACATTTTCAATCTCTCTTAAAGCGTTCGATGTGACACTGTTTTGATATAAAACTGCCTTCAATTCTTTAATCGAGGCACATACTGACAGAATAGCGAAATCGCAGCCACCAAAGAACTGTTCCCCTAATTCCGTTATATTTATCTGTTGGCTTGATTCAAGTTCTTCAGGTTGATCAATATCCATATCCGCAAAACTTTGTTCAAATTCGCACATATCTTTTTCAGGTTCGCTTTCATCTTCCATCTCCTTCACAGGTTGTGCTGAGTCAGTTGTATCAAGCATAATCTTTTGCTGGCTATCCAAGTTTAACATGTTAAGAAGTAAACTTTTTGAACCACCTTCATCGAATTCAGCGAGGGCTCTTTTGAACAAAGGATCAACAGCAAGTTCTAAGTCCATTTTCTTCACTTTAATGACCTCAAATTCAACTAAAGTTTCTTTCTGTATTGTTACTTTTTGTTTCCTCTGTTTCACTGGGGCATGTGGATCTAATTCATTATCTTCTTCTTCGTCTTCTTCCTCATCTTCTTCGGCAGATTGGCCCTTCTTACTAGTAGCTAAACCATTAATCAATCTCCCAGTTTCAGTGACAGCAGAGTCAACCCTCGATGAATAAATTTTAACACATCCATCCAATGTAGCGGATGCCTTCTGGAAGTTAATACCGTCGCCATCTCTCAATAAAGATAAATCATGGAAATAATCAATAAGCGCCAGGTCCCAACTGTTTTGTGTGTTGATCTTGTTATCTGTGGCCATACGAATCCATCTTTCAAAGTCTTCTGAACTATTTTCAGGAGCACCAGCAGCAGTAACTGACATTGGAGGGGATTTAGGCACAACCATTGCAGTCTAGGACCCTCGTAACTGGTGTAACCACAAAAGAACAAAGAAAACAAGAAGAAAACGGAAAGACAACCCACACAGGTCGGTAGAAAGCGGACAGCTGGTTGAACTTATGGTATAAGGGTGAGAATTTGCACCTTTAAAGAGTGATCTGAAGTTCTCAGACGGGGGGTTTTATGGGCTTCTGTACACCACGGTGTGGTTTGTCTTCCATCTTCAAAAAAGTAAACAAACCGAGCCAAAAAAACTTTGATGACCATAAACAAAATGCTCGAAGTTTCCCTGGTTACCGATTTCGGATTTCGGAGAAGACCTATAATCTTTCAGCTTTTATTCTATGCGAAGAGATCAAAAATAACGTTATAAGCCGACCTTAAAAAGACGTCACTAACTATCTGGGTACTAGAAATGGATCTAATGACTCAGTACTCAACTAATAAATCATTATTTAGTGCTACTACCTATTCTGGGAAGCTACCCCATATTTCCAGGTGTATCTAGCAACTTTGCTGTATTGAGCAAACTCCAAATATAAATGATGACTTGCCATGACTATATAAGGGCGAGCATTGGCCTCAGAGGTATCACTCCTAGTTGTGGTCTGATACATATCATTGAACATCATTAAAATGTCAGACAATCTAGTTTCCAAAGTTGTTGGGTTGTCACAACTCGCAGCACCAGCTCTATCATTAGTCGTCTTCACTCATGGACTTTCCACTTGGGCCTCTGTTCCATTATTATTAGAAAAAGGCATTGATAATTTTAGTATCAGTTATTGGGTTTCACGCTACAATAGGTTGACAAGTACACCAGAATTATTGGCCTTGTTAGGTAGTATTGGTTTCGGTGTCAATGCTGCACTGCACCTGCCTTTCCAATCCTTTGCTAGGTTTTACTACTTGCTGGGTGTCATTTCCACAACTGGGTATCTGCTATTCGTTCCTTATTTTAGATACAAGAGCAAACGTATTTCAGATTACACTGATGTTCATAAAAATAGTAAAGATACCACTCCAAGACACGAAATCAAAAATTGGTTGAGAGTACACTTTTTGAGTAGCATCTTTGATCTGGCTGGTGTTGGGTTCTTCTGGTATGGTTTACACAATGCCATCAATTTGAGATGAGCCAACTGTCAACAACAATATTTTATAAGAAATACATGATATGATTATTTTTTTCAAAGTGGCTTATATCGCAGTATTTACTATCGACTTTTGATCAATTTTGGACGATGTTGGCTATGTCGTTTCAAATTGTTGGACGGACACACATGCTACAATTAATATGGCGGCGTTTCGGCATTGTAGACTTAACTGCGTAAACTCCGTATGGCGATAAAAGCCTACGAATTGCAACTTTGAGAAATAGATTCGAATTCTAAACTTCCTGGTCGTACAAAGTAAACACAAAGACAGAGTTGAATACAGAAAGAAAAAGATGGCAACCATAGCAAAAGGAGCAGCTCTTCCACCTCCATCTGGTTCTATTTCGAAGGACAAACCAGATTATAGCTATATAGATTCTTTTAGACACTGGTGGAAAAGATCATCGCTACAAGAAGCCGAATCCGACGTGTTATCACTGTTGCCATTCTATCCAGAATCAGATGGTGTCAGAAGAGCTGAGATTCTGGACGTTCCTATTGACGAGGTAAACAAAATCCACGAGTTGAACATAAAAAATATCAAAAACGGTCCGGAAGATCATGTTGTATTGGTACATGGTTATGGTGCAGCTCTTGGGTTCTTTTACAGGAACTTTGAAGCTTTGACTGAAAGATCTGGTGTTGATTTACATGCTCTTGACTTGCTAGGGTATGGATTATCATCAAGGCCAAAGATTCCTAAGGCCTTGCCACATGAAAAGAACACAATAGAAGATATTACCAAGGTTGAAGGATTCTTCATCGAAAGCTTAGAAAAATGGAGACAGTACAGAAAGATAGACAAGTTCTTACTTATAGGACATTCTTTAGGTGGTTATTTGTGTTCGTTGTACACTATAAAATATCCTCAGCATGTGTCAAAGCTAGTTTTGATCAGCCCCGTTGGTGTCGAGAAGAGCATTTATGACTTATCAATGAGACCAGATGAACACCCAACTGCCCAAGTCATCGAAGGTCCAGATATTGAAGAGGAAGTTGGTATACATCATGCAGAAACCGACAAGCCAGTAAATGATAAAGCATTTAATGATCCTAAAACATGGGAATCCCCTTCAAGTTCACTTCATGTTCCAGATGGCAATGGCTATGTTACTAGAGTTCCAAATCTACCTAAATTTCTATCCTATATGTGGGACAATAATGTTTCACCATTTTTTCTTTTAAGAAGTGCTGGACCATTAGGTCCAAGAATAACTTCAAACTGGTCATTTAGGAGATTTGGTAACATTGGTGATACCTCAGCAATGATGAAATTGCATATCTATAGCTATAGAACATTTGTCGCTAAGGGTAGTGGTGAGTATGCTTTAACCAGACTGCTAGCACCTGGTGTCCTTGCACGTTATCCATTATTATCAAGGGTTCCACAGAACATCAAAGTGGATAGTTTATGGCTATATGGTGAAAATGACTGGATGAGTAAAGAAGCTGGGAAGACTATTGTTGCGGAGATAAACAAACTTGGAAATGTTAAAGCTGAATACGAAATTATTTCTAAGGCAGGTCATCATATCTATCTAGACAATCCCAAGGACTTTGGTGAGAGCGTTTACAAGTTCTTCGGATGGTAGAAATTCATAATAGTATATAAGTGTGGTATGACGTCATATATTGGCTGTGTAGTGTAGTGAATGTATGGACGTATCTTTTTTTTTTATCGGCCGATACGCGAACTGTTCTTTTTTAATTGAGCTTCTGTTTTAGGAAAAGTGGGATGGGAAACTTTGGAATTGCACCTGAAATTTGATCGAGTCTTTAAAATTGTTGAACGATTTTTATTATTCGAACAAAAATCTTACTTCATTCGTTTTATTGTTAACTTTTAGCTGCTCAACTGTCAGTTGCATCTTAATCATTTTTCCAATCTTTGCCTGAATTTTGTGCACTATACATAGCTTTATAGTCCGTTCAACATTTTCTCCCAGTTATCCCCCCAAATTAAGGCAAAAGACAAAAGAACAACTACGTGTTGACGAAAAAATCTCCTTATTTTTATTACTTATAATCACAGGGAGCTCTTCAATCATAACATCTTTGTCCTTTTCTTTCTTCTGGCAACGATTTTTTCCCCCTTCTCATCAACTGGACTGGAACTGTTAATTGAGTGATAGGACCCTTTATTCAACTTCAAAATATGCTCGAACCTTCGATACGGCTTCGTCAAGCTGTCAAGGATGGAAACTTATTGGTTGTTAAAAGATTGCTTAATCGTTTCCCTGACTTGCTAGAAAACATAGACCCTGAAAATGGCTGGTCATCATTACATTACGCAGCGTTTCATGGTCGTTACCTAGTCTGTGTTCACTTGATTAGTTTGGGTCATGATATTGCTGAAGTACTAAGGACTTTCAAACGCGATACTGCAGTACATCTAAGTTTAATGAATGGTCATGAACAAACCACGCATTTATTGCTCCAACATTTTCCAAGAGAATTACACATGAAAGGTGATGGTGGTAATACCCCTCTTCATACTGCCACCATTGGAGATTACAACAAATGTTGTGAATTGTTACTTGGAATGGGTGCCGATATCAATGCTGTCGATGAAAGAGGAAATAATCCTTTGCATTTGGCTATGAAATACGGGAGTTTACAATGCATCAAGCTTCTGATACAAAGAAATATTGATACTGAGGCGAAGAATAGTAACGATTTAAAACCAATCGACGTTGCAGCTAGTTTCCAAGTTCAAAAATATTACCAATCAATAATCAAAAATCCAAACAAATACTCATCCTCAACATCCAGCTCATATGACACAGATAGTTTAGTAACTCCAATTATAGCATCGCAAGGAATGTTCCAAGATGAAGACTCCACTCAATCGCCATTGAAATCCACAGGTACATTATCATTTGCCAAGTTAAGAAATCACTCAAATTCACTGCCACCGTTACCATCAGTCACCACTGCTCGTCGTGCTTCTAATGCCTCAAGCATTACAAGATCCCCAATACCCAGAAGCTCAATTTCGTTAGGATTTAGTGGCTCAAACACAAATTCATATGTCTATTCACCAGCTCAGTCTTTAAGTCAACATAGCTCTGGTGGTAGTATGAATGGTGCCTTATCTATCAAGCCGCCTAGCTTCGCAATTCAAACCGCCTCCTCACCTGTGTTATACTCTCCAACGGCTACATTTAATAATGTTCCAAACTTCAACTCGATCAGAGAGGATACCACTGGCTCTAGTGCCTACAATGTTGAAAGAATCACAGATTCTCATTCTCATGTCGGTTCATTTTCATCAACACCATCAATCACTAGTATAAACTCTCATTATGAGAAAGCACTTTTGGATTCACGTGCAAGAGCAAATTCTAATTTGCCAACCCCAAATTTTGTTTCTATTGGGAAGTCACGTTCAAATTCAGTTAGTTCTAAAAAGTCGATAGTGATTGATAGGAAAGAACCAGGGAAGATCTCACCGCCATCAAGCTCACAGTTAAGTTTATCACGTTCCTCTACTATGTCCAAATTATCAGATGAGGAGGAACATACGTCGTTAATGTCTAATTTTGATATAGACCACGGTTTAAGGATTAAGTTTTCAGATTCTTATAGGCAAAGAACCAAATCAGGGAGCTCACTTGGATCCGTGAGTTCAAATCAAACTGTGTCAACGGGCAATAAGGGATACATTTTAAATATACCTATTTCCAACCTAAACAGAAGAAAAGAAGAATGAAGCGCTAGCTGCTTAATGAGTTCTGTGCATGACTATTTATATTATGATGTTACGCTTTAAAAAATTAGGATATGGATATATTCTTATTGATCTTATGATCCGTAACTATCTTGAAACCCAGAAGTTCTCTTAATAGAGTTCAGATAGACGGACGCAGTCCCGCAGTCCCCGCCCTTATGTACACACTTTCTATTTATCCGGGCATTCCTTTGTTTGGTCATCGAATCTCAGAAACTGTTTTCGAAAGCCGTTCTGTCTCTGTGTTAGCGAGCTTTCAGTATGGTTTCAATAGTACATATCCTTTCGGTGCTTTTCATTCCGAATGGGTATGAGCCCCAATATCTTGACTTTCACCTATTTTCTTTAACGGCTTTTTCCTGATGGGATCCTATCATTAGCAATACAATATTATAATATACAGATGATAGTGACACTAACCATAAGGATCATTTAATATGAATAAGACCATCACCCACTGATCAATTCTCTTCTAATTAGCTGGATTATATTTTAAGTTATTCCCCAGAACCTGAAGACTTTAATTAATAGAAAACGCCTTGAATGTTACGTTTTTTGGTTCATTCTATGTGTTCAATTATTCAGTGAACGAGCTGGTAACGAATTACCTTACTTCGCCGAACTTCTGGAACCAGTATTAATATCTTCACCCGCTTTTTGCAATTGAAGATTTTACAGCGTCCTTTCCTCTATATTGTTTGGTACATTTTACAGCATCTTGGTACCTGTTACCTTGAAAACTGGGGTGGCCGTCGACTCTGGATTCATGTCAAAGGGTCTTGTTCATATTCTGTTCCAATCGCACAGCTGAGCCATGACTGAAAAGTATCAGATCTTCAGCCTTACTGACACATAGCTATTGTTTACTTGTACTCTTTTAATGGCTTCAGAGTTCTCCCCCACAAAAATCTGAAGTTTTGGAGGGTTTCTCCATACAATCGCAAGAAAAAGTAAAACTTTAAAATTACTGTAAGCCCAAAACGCACGTCACTTCTCATCCATTTACGTAATTGTGCAGCAGTTTCTCCTTTAGGAAACTGCAAAAGCAATAACGTTAAGACAAGAGGCATTAAAAAGAAAGATACCAAAACCTACCTCCGTAGCAATAACGGTATCTAAAAGAAGATTTCTATCTAAAATATGCCGTCTGTTTGTTATTACCGACTTGAGATTCTCTTAGAATTTGTGTTCCGGGACCACAGTGTAGCGTGGAAACTATCATCAATCAATCTTTCCAGAGGACATCTATGCTGATCCAGAATCCCTCTGACGGTTTGATCTCACTCGAGTCTCTCAATCTCCGTCATTCTCCATAATTTAATTTCAGCGAGTTATTCACCTCATTCTGCATCTGCATCTCGGTATGCAGGATCAATTAGTACGAAAACTCTATAATCTGGAGAAGTCACATACCGTATTAGAAATTACAGGTGTATAAATGGTAAGAGATTTCCCACTTGTATTGCACATTCTCCCGTCATCAAGCATTTTTGAAGCACCCCAGGTTTGATAAATCTCACTTGAAGTCAATATGAGCTCCAAAAATCTCGAAGAAAAGACTCAAGAGAGTCAAATCTCCAATTTAGATGAGAACAGTTTTAGTAATGAACAAAAGACCTTAGACAACCCTGCACCAGGTTTATTTAAGGGTTATGACCAAGGCGCAAGCTCTGAAGAAGGCGATCCACCAGTGGAGGATAACAATATCTTAACACAATATGACGAAGAAACAGTTAGAAATATGGGTAGACATTTTGCCCAGAAGCACAATTTGGGTGATGCTGAATTATTCGCTAATGCGGCTGCAGTTGCTAGAAATCCAAGAGGCTTTAACAGAATGAACTTTTTAAGTCAAGAAGAGAAATCTGCTCTGCATCACGAAATTAAACATCCTTGGGATATCCCTGGTAAACTATGGCAAGTTGTTTTGACCATCTCACTGGCTGCTGCTACCCAAGGTGCCGATGAATCGGTCATTAACGGTGCTTTGCTGTTTTATCCAGAGTATATGAATATTGACAATGGTGATTCTAGATCAAGATGGCTACAAGGTTTGGTTAATGGTTCTCCATACTTATTCTGTGCCTTTGTCTCCTCGTTCATCACTGATCCATTGAATAGAAAATTTGGTCGTAAGCAAGTTATTTTCTGGTCTTGTTTTATATCAGCAATCACTTGTTTCTGGCAAGGTTTTGTTGATCACCATTGGTTTCATTTATTTATTGCTAGAGGGTGTTTAGGTGCATTTGGTCTCGGTCCTAAATCTGCTACCGTCCCAGTCTATTCATCTGAAGCTGCTCCTGCGCCAATTAGAGGTGCCCTTTCAATGTTGTGGCAATTCTTTACCGCTGCTGGTATTGCGCTTGGTTACGTTTTTTGTCTGGCTTTCTATCATGTGCCAGAGCGTGGTATTGGTGGTGGTTTAAATTGGAGATTGATGTTAGGGTCAGCTATGTTACCTGCTACTGTTGCATTGGTTCAAATACCATTCATTCCAGAATCACCACGTTGGCTAATGGGTAGAGGCCGCTATAAAGAAGCATATGAATCATTGAGCTCCATCAGAAAATCTAAAATCTCAGCAGCTAGGGACTTATTCTATCAGCATGTGCTATTACAAGAGGAAGAAGGTTTTGATATTCCAACTTGGCAAAGAGTTAAAGAGCTGTTCACCGTTAGAAGAAACAGAAATGCTTCAATTGGTGCCTTCATTGTCACTTTTATGCAACAATTTTGTGGAATTAATGTCATTGCTTATTATTCTTCATCCATCTTTAAAGAATCAGGTTTTGGTGAAATCAATGCCCTAGGTGCATCTTTAGGGTTTGGTGTTATTAACACTTTGTTTGCATTACCTGCATTTTACACCATTGATAAGTATGGAAGAAGATTCTTACTATTGTTGACATTCCCATTCATGGGATTATTCTTATTAATGACTGGGTTTTCCTTTTATGTCAACTTGGAAGCTCATAAAGATGGTAGAATTGGTGCGATAGCATTGGGTATCTATTTATACACAATCTTCTATTCTTTCGGTTCAGGTGTTGTTACTTTCCCATATACTGCCGAATGTTTCCCATTGTACATTAGAACTTTGGGTACATCTTTGGCTATTGGGAACTTATGGTTCTGGAACTTTGTCCTTGCTATCACTTGGCCATCATTATTAGATGCATTCACGCCACAAGGTGCATTTGGATATTACGCTGCTTGGAACTTTGTTGGTTTCTTCCTTGTGTTGTGGTTCCTACCTGAGACCAAGTCTTTAACCTTGGAAGAATTAGATGAAGTTTTTGATGTTCCTGCATTAGAGCATGCCAAGTATCAGACCAGAGACTATATTGATTTATTCAAAATCCATGTTTTAAGAAAGAAGAACGTTGTTAGACAACCACCATTATATTCAAAACATAAAATGGCCATAACAAACCCTGAATGGCAAGAAAAAGATTACGTTGAAAATGTTGAGAATGTGATAAATGCATGAGTCCGCTTTTCTTCGTTTAAATATTCTTCGTCATTCCCCTTCTGACTGGTAATTTTGTGAAAGTTTCTTTGAAACAGTGTTTCAATCGATCTTCTTGTTCCATATGATAATAAGATTCAGTTAAGCGCTCGATCTTTAATGAAATAAATGATAATTGTATTATTCTAATCTTGTAGTTTGTTTCAGACCTCGGACTTGGTTGATAAACCAGTTTTGAGAATGAAGAACAACATCCAGGAAACTTTGTACCCTTTACAAAATGACCATGATAATTAATATCCAAGAAGTGATCCTGTACGACTGTGATTGTGATTATGAAGATCAATATGAGTTCTACGTCAGTATTCTATGAATATCATCAATAACCATCAATGATAATCACCGATAATAGTGAAAGATCACCCTACCGTTGTTGCTTACTCAGCATTTATTATCAAAATTTTTTTTTTCTGTAGGCCAAAAAAATAAAAAGAGAAAAGCTCAAAAGCTCATCTCTACGAAAAGAAGGTTGTTACAGCGGATACAAGCACGTCGAAGATGCCAGTGGATAACATTGTGAAGATAGAGCATGATCGTGTGACAAATACTGTTTCGAATGATTATCCTGGCTACCACAATACTGATGAAGATTTCTCATGGGACATAGAAAAGTTCAAAAAGACATTTGATATCAACATCTCATACATCACTGAAAGAAATGCCAACTTTGATTTAATTGGCATAGATACATCCATTTCAAATGCTTTCCGTCGTATAATGATCTCGGAAGTCCCATCTGTTGCTGCTGAACAAGTCTATATCTTTAACAATACTTCAGTCATACAAGATGAAGTCCTTGCACATCGTATTGGGTTGATACCTATTAAAATTGACCCAGATTTATTGAGTTGGATTGATACCTCAGTTGATGAAAAAGACCGTTTCACAGATGTTAATACCGTTGTCTTAACGTTAGATGTTGCTTGTACAAGAAATCCACATGCTTCAAAAAATTCAACCGATCCAAAAGAATTATACAGAAATAGTAATGTTTATGCCAAAGATTTAAAATTCGAACCTCAAGGCAATCAATTAGAAAACTTCAAAACTCCTGTTGTCCCTGCTGATCCAGATATCCTATTAGCCAAATTAAGACCGGGTCAAGAAATCTCATTAAGAGTCCATTGTATCCTTGGTATTGGCGCTGACCATGCTAAATTCTCACCAGTTTCCACTGCTTCATATAGATTGTTACCAACCATTGATATCACACAATCAATCACTGGTGATGATGCTAAAAAATTTCAAAAGTGTTTCTCCACTGGTGTCATTGGTATAAATAACGACGGCGAAGCTTTTGTGAAGGATGCCAGAAGAGATACAGTTTCAAGAGAAGTTTTAAGACATGATGAATTTAATGGTAAAGTTAAACTAGGAAGAAAAAGAGATCATTTCATCTTCAACGTTGAATCTACTGGGGCAATGCCACCTGAAGAAATCTTCTTTAAGAGTGTTAGAATCTTGAGAAATAAGGCTGAATATTTACGTAACTGTCCAATTGGTAGATAATGAAAATCAGATGTGCATACTTAGTTTTAAATAAAAAATAAGGAAGGGAGTAAAGCTTTCATAGATAACAGTGTACGATATATATATATAGATGGATATAAATCCATTCTTTTAGATCATTCCAGGAAAATCAAGCCTGCTGCTAATGTAGCCATATGTAGCGTCTTCTTCTGTTTCATCTCGGGTGATTGAATAGCTTTGGATCTCATTGTAGATACTTACTGGGCTTATACTGGCAACCTTAGCTACTCCTGTATACCCATCGCCTTCAATCTGATTGATGGAATAAGATGCCCCAGGTAAGATATTATTATTCTGGTTGACTTCCTCGTTGATGTTCAGTATAGTTGATAGGTATATCAGAACGTATTGAAAACAAAATATCAATAAATTATAGTAGACGTATGATAACCTTGAAGCTGGTTTTGTTTCACCAATTATTTCCAGGGTTATGCTACCATATAAAAAGTTTGATGTGTCATCCTCACCGCTTGGAATTCCAGCTATCAGATCTATAAGCAAAAAGGTCAAGTTGATGGCTATGACGGAAATGAATAATGATCTAATGATATTTTTCTTGATGGTTGTTGTCAATTGTTGAGTTGCAGATGATGGGAATGGTTTTGAAATGATCGAGTGAAGAGCGAATCTACCAGCAAATCTAAGAAAAGATGTACTATATAACAGTTAGTCTTTGGTTTTGATAAATGACAATAAAAGCATTAAGTAACTCACTCTTTGAGGTATAGGATGATAATGAAAGCGTATCCACCAAGAGCGAAAAGGCTAACCAGATGCTGCTTGAACAGCTCCTTCCTGAGTTTCAGAGACTTGATATTGTTATGTTTGAGCTCCACTTGATCGACTTGTACCACAACCATCGCTTTATCTGCAGAATTGGAATCCAACTACTAAGTATTGTGATAGTTACAACTATTGTCTATGTAATAGCTCAACGTATCATATGGTGTCCAGGTGTATCTTGTCCGTACAGAGGTAGGGTAAGTAAGTTTTGTGCTAAAGTTCGGTAGGAACCACATCTTATATTTGAACCACAACAACGAAAAGCTCAAAGGGGAATCTGTTGATTTCAAACAGAAACAGGTTCAAAGGGACAAGAAACCAGTGGCGAGAAAGGTCGCCATATCAGTTAGAGTTAAGAAAGAACAAAGAATAAAGACCAAATCACATAGAAATCGTGAAAAACACAGAACCGCCGCTGCTTATTATATTGTTCTCATATCAAAATCATTCATTCTCATCTTGGTTCTCAGCCATTCATTATCTTGGTAAACAATACCCTATGAAATGTCCTCACGAAGCACATCCTTCTCGAATATTACACTGAAGACATCGTCTCCTATCACGACAATACCCAACAACAGCAATAATAGCATCATCAATAATACAGCATCCAGTTCGAATCAATCACTATCAAATTCTACAAATGCCTCCTTTATGAATCTGCGTCAAAGGAGTTCCAGTAACAATACCATGCTTTTAATGAACAGACAAGTCACTTCTGATGATTCCCTATACTACGTATGTTTGAAACTGAAAAAGAGACTCGAAAATGTTCAACAATTGAAACCATATCTAAATCTGGCTTATTCAAGTGCTGAAGTTTTGAGCGAGAATCAGGCATTAGCCTTATCACAGAAATTTATTTCTGGCTCAAGCCATCAGAGTTTCAGTTCACAAAATGGAACAAGCCTTAGAATTAGTGCAATGTCAAGTTTAAGTAATCTGAGTGACTTTTCTCAAGATACCAATTCAGGGACCAATTCTCCTGGTTTTACGCCTATCAATACATTCCATGCTGGTGTTCTACCTGCATCTGTTAGTTGTGATCCTGTCACTCAGCTATGGGCTTTATTCCAGCAAGGTTCTCCACTATGTATCATTTTTAATATCATCAAACCTGCACATGCACTCCCTGTCATTTCATCAGATGATTTGAAAACTTGCAAAAAATCCATTTATGACTTCATCTTAGCTTGCAAAAATCATTTAAACTTTGACCATTCGGATCTGTTCACCATTTCAAACGTCTTTTCTAATGAAACTGAAGATTTAATAAAAATTGTCAAAGTTCTAAATCAAATTATCTCTTTAGCTCCAAATGTTTTCAAGCCTGTTGATGTTGACGATGAATTTAAAATTACAGATGCTAGATCCAAAGTTGTCAAGGAATTGGTTGAGACTGAACGAAAATATGTTAATGATCTGGAGATATTGGCTAATTATAAACAACAATTATTAGATTACAACATAATATCCTCTGAATATCTATATATGTTATTCCCAAATTTAGATGACGTTTTAGATTTTCAAAGAAGATTTTTAGTCTCATTGGAGATAAATTCCTCTGTTGATCCAAAGTACCAAAGAATAGGCTCCATTTTCATTCATGCACAACAATTCTTTAAACTTTATGAACCTTGGTCAATTGGTCAAAAGGCTGCTGTGGATTACATTTTATCCAATCCACAGAAACTGAAAAACAATCAGTTGATCATTGAAAATGAATTGGAATTGCAAAGTTTCCTCTTAAAACCAGTCCAAAGGCTGTGTAAGTATCCATTGCTATTGAAAGAAATGATCAAATACACTGATGCTTCTATTCCAAACTCAAATGAGCTAACTCTAGCTTTCGAGATTTCAAAAAAAATTGCCAATGGTATTAATGAAAACCAAAGACGTGTTGAGAATGTTGAAGTGCTGAAGAAGTTGTATGATAAAGTGGTGGACTGGAAAGGTTATAATGTGAATAGCTTTGGCGAATTATTGTTCTTTGATAAAGTCAGTGTGAAAGATAATTCTAAGAATTCTGAAGAACGTGAATTTCAAGTTTATTTATTTGAAAACATTATTATCTTCTTCAAAGAAATGTTACCACAACAAAAGAAATCCTCATTAGCAAATTTGAAGAAGAAGTCTCAGACAAACTTATTGAATATTCAAGAAGTGATTGGACTTGAATTGAAGGGGAGAATTTCAATTGCTAACATATACAACATCAATACTGTGACGCCGTATTTACTAAACATCTCTTGGTCTGGCTTAAAAGATACGGGTTCATTTCTGATGAAGTTCAAGAATGAAGAAATTAGAACAAATTGGGAGACTTGCATCAGAAAACTTGTTGCTAATTTACAAGATGATTATTCTTCAACTTTGACCTCAACCACGGCTAATATGAACCATATGAATATCAATGGTGATAGGAAGAGTAATGGGTTCTCTGTCAGCTCAAGTAGGTCGTCTTACGTTGGTGGTAGATCAAATTCAGATTTGACTAATCCAACCAGTGTTAGTTCATCAATGGATAAATATCAAATTCATCAGAGACAAAAATCTGAAATTGTTCCACAATCAAGAAGAACCACACAGGATTCTATTCAATCCAAGAGATCGATATCCGACAACTATAAGAACTCATTACCTTATAATTCAGTTATTGTTAAATTAATATATGAAAAGGATTTATTTACATTGATGGTTCAGTTAGATATCACCGTCAATGAGTTCCTGGCAAAAGTTGAGAAGAAGGTCAAACAATGTGGTGGTGTTATGAAAGGTAAAATAAAATATCAAGATGAAGACGGTGATTTTATCGTTATTCAAAGTGAAGAAGATTGGAATTTGGTCAAAGATATGATGAGAGAAGTGAATGAAAAAGTTCTGAATGTTTGGGTGGCTTAGATATTAGACCTTTAATGACATGTAATGACCAAATATAAAAAAAGCTACAACATCCTTCCAGCACACTAAACTTAGATTGAATTTATAATATTAGTAATAGTTCTTTAACTCTCTATGTCATGACGTACTTTGGACCATCACCACCTTCTGGAACTGTCCAGTTAATATCTTGGGTAGGAACTTTAATATCACAGGTTTTGCAATGGATACAATTCTGTGAATTGATCTGAAATTTGACGCCATGCTTTGATGTTTCATCCTCCACATATTCATAGACACCAGCTGGGCAAAATCTATTTTCAACGCCTTTCCATTTTGGATAACTAATGTCGGTATGTTTTTCTAAATTCTGATCTGGAACACGCAAATGATTCTTTTCGTCTTCATCATGATAAGTACCAGTTCTTGAAACTGAAGTAAGAATATCAAAAGAAATCTTACCGTCTGGTTTTGGATAATCAATTTTTTCATATTGATCTGCAGGCTTTGTGACACCTGAATCTGATTTATGATGTTTGAAAGTCCAAGCAACTTCACCTTTCAATAGTAGGGAATCCAAACCGGAATAACAAACACCACCCAGAAACCCAAGTCCTGAATTGAACGAAGGTCTAATGTTACGGACTTCGTATAGTTCATCGTAAACCCATGAGTTTCTATAGGCTTTTTCATATGATTCTAGATTGATTGGGGATTCCTTTAGTTCTGAGTGTATTTCAGGGTCGAACTCTTCATCTTCTTCCGTGATGATCTTTTCCAATTTTGAAATCTCATCAAAGATACTCTCCGCAGCTAACATACCAGTCTTCATTGCAGTATGAGTACCTTTAACTTTTGGAACGTTCATAAACCCTGCTGATGCACCAACTAAAACACCACCTGGGAAGTTTAGTTTAGGAACAGACTGGAACCCACCTTCATTAAGGGCCCTTGCAGCATAAGAAATACATTTCCCACCTTCTAAAGTATTCTTATAAAATGGATGGTGTTTCATCTTTTGAAATTCTTGATATGGTGAGATCCATGGATTTTGATAGTCCAACCCAACAACTAATCCGACAGCTACTAAACCATCACCAAAGTGATAGATGAACCCACCACCATATGTTTCATAGTTTAATGGATAACCTAGAGTGTGAGCAATAAAACCTTTGTTAAATTTTTCAGGTTCAACTTCCCAAATTTCTTTAATACCTAAACCATAAGTTTGAGCTTGCCTACCTTCTCTTAGTTTAAACTTATTAATTACTTCTTTGGATAACGAACCATGACAGCCTTCACTTAATACTGTGACTCTGGCATGAAATTCCATACCTCTTTCAAATGAATCCTTTGGAGTGCCATCTTTACCAATACCCATATCTTTAGTAGCAACACCTTTTACTGAACCATCTTCGTTGTATAAAACTTCAGAGACTGAAGTTGATGGATAAATTTCAACTCCTAATTCCTCAGCCTTTTCAGCCAAATATTTGACAACTTCACTCAATGAAGCTATATAATTTTTACCCTTGTTCAACATCTGTGGAGGTTCTGGGATTGGAATGGCATAATCATGATACAGATATCTTAGGGTTTCACTTGTCACCGGGGTAACAATCTCTTCAGGTAATGGAATCCCATGACCATTCTCATCATAATGTTCACTATCAGGGAATAACTCTCTTAATGCCCTTGGCTCTAGAACAGCACCACTAACGATATGAGACCCCATATCTGGCGCTTTTTCTAGCACAACTACTCTTATCTCTCGTGATTCATTTTCTTGTTCCAGCTGTTTTAGTTTGATAGCAGTGGCTAACCCAGCTGGACCACCACCAACTATACATACATCAACTTTATCAACGGCTCTTTCCTCACTGAGTAACTCTTTAATCTCTGGATCTAGATCTTCATATTTAACTTCTGAAGATTGAAATCTTTTCTGTATTGTTGAATTTGTGATGATTCTTCTGCTTATGATATCGGTTCTCAGTATACGTGTGGTTCTTTGTGATGTATTTAGCGCCCTTCTAAAGGTGAACTGTAGACATCTAACATTTGATAGCTTCTTTAGTCCATCTTTAGCTAGGACTCTTGATAGTGACATTATTAATCGAATCTGGTGGTATATATATAGTACATATATAAATCTTTAGCCACCTTCAAAGCACACAGGGAGCAGATTCTATCTTAAAACAATCTTTTAACAGTTTATTGGCAATAGCAAAGTCACTTTTGACTGGAAAGTTTTAATTACTTAATTTATTTTTTTTTCTCGGTAAGAGAGAACGTCCAATGAGATTGATCAAATTTACAATCAAAAATGATTTCTGAACATATGAATCTTTGATCTGTGTGTTGTGGCGATAATATCAGTAGATTCTATGCTTCTATTATAGTAGATTCCTCGAAATTCAAGTCTTTAATGTCGGTGGAACTTACTAAAAATCCGGATCTTATATACAATTCATTCTGAACTGTACCGGAAACAGTCTTCCGAAAAGTATGACATTCATCACCATATACATACTACTAATACAAACGTTCGTACTACATCTTTGAACTCCAATCATGAGCGTGCATCCTTATCAAAACTCACAGCAAACAACGTGGGGGGAAAAAACAAAAAGCCAAAAAAAAGCATGAAAGTTCGTATTCAACAGAAGAAAACAAATGGCTCTATTATGTTGAGTATCATGAGTCTCTCAATAACCTATAAAAGGAAACTAAAAGAAAAGCAATAGGAAAAACATATCAGCATCTCAACATCTTTAACTTAAATTAAAGCAAACAAAGCAAATAAATACTAGGATTGGTAACATTGGTAAGCGAGTGTGTAGGTGTTGGAAAATGTGCTTATAAAACAGGGAAATGAAGGAGGCAAAAAAAAGATACTATGGGCTTTATATAAAAAGATCATGACATAAATAGTGAAAAGTAATTCGTTAACAATAGACATGTAGTTGTGGATGGGTATCCGTTACGTTATAATCGATTTATATGATGATGGCGATGAACGGGCAAGATGTGGGTAAATATGATAAGTGAGATCAGATCAATTGAGGAAATTGTAGGATCTAAGTGAATAGAGAATCCAATTCTGCTAACGAAATGTCTTCAGGAGTGCCTATATCTTGGGTTAAAAACCCATCTTTAACAGCTTTCAACCATTTAGCAGCAACGGGAGGCTCTGAACTAATTGAATCTCTATGAGAACCTTCAAACCCAGAAGCAACAGAACCAGCTGGTGACAAACCTTCCAGGGCGGCAGCGTGTAAAGCAGCAGCGGCGGCAGCGGCAGAAGGTGATGGAGTAACTTGAACCTTGGATAATCTAGGAGCAGCAGCAGCAATAGTTAAAGTCCGTGCCTTCTTCGATGTCAAGTAGGACATGGATTTTGATCTCTTGTTATTCCTAAAAGTAATCTTAATCTCGTTGCCCAAATCATCTTCATCATCTTCAAAATTGTCATAATCTTCCAAATCATAGTCTGAAATGACTGGAGAGTCTTTATGTTTAGACAAAGTAGCACCAACTCCTAATGAAGCAGTGACAGGGGCAGCTGAATATGGAATTGATAATTGAGGAGGGGTGAAATCTAATTGTAAATCAGCAAATGTGTGCTTGTTAACACCTAAATCAAACGCGGTAGCACGACGTTTCATTTCATGGCTATTTGAAAAAGATTCGCCATCTTTTAGACTGTCAAAGAACTTCTTCTTAACATCGGTAGGAACTAATGAACTGCCTTTACCAGGATGATTACCGTTAGCAGCATCGGCTAGTTTTTGATTTTCAATGGCGGCAAGGGCATGGATATAAAAATCAGGAGCTAATAACCCACGATATACGTAAACCATTCTCTTTGGTGAAGCGTCAGCCCATTCTCTAGAAAGGGCATAAATCAATGATTTTTCACCCTTTTCCACTCTTTTAACATATGCATTCAACTTGGCTGAGACTAAATTAGAAGTCTTTGTTGATAAATTGGCCATCTCTGGATGTTTTGAAACCAAAATATCACATATTTGTTTCACAGTCATACCTTGACCTTCTTTATCTTCATCATACAAAATTTCAAAGATTGCATACAAGACATCATCATCTAAAGATTTGTCTTCTTCAGGTCTTGGTCTTTCACCTGTAACAGGGATAGTAGTGGATATACCAGTAACAGTTGGAGCTCTATCTTGTTTTTTTTTCTCCTTCTTCTCTTTAATCTTACCTTCCTTAATTTCTTTTGTTCGCTTTCCATTGGTTGTACTTTGTGACGAGATTGTTGTTATATCCGTATTTGTTGGAGAAGAATCTATTGAACTGCCTTCTGGTGAGGAAGTTGAGCTCTTTTCTGGGGTCATTTCTTTGATGATTGAAGGAATAACTTTAGCTTTTATTGGAGCTGGAACGGTCTTGTTCTCCTCTTTGAAATCCATAGATAATGATAAGCGACGTGGTTTAAACGATGGCGATGAAACAGTCTCAGTGACAGGGAATGTCACTGGTCTTCTATTAGCTAAAGCCATGATTGTAATATAGTATTAGGAACCAAAAACACAAAAAATGACTAAAGAGTTACTGAAGATCTTCAAGGATCACTATCTGTTGCTCTTTTTGAATTTTGAATCTGACAAAAAAAATGGATATGACTATGGTAATTTCTAATTTCAAGTTTAGTTCTATAAGAAGAGATACTAAACTAAACTAAACTTTTAACCAAATGGGGAAAAAAAATGTTTGTATAGAGCAATAACAGCAAATCTAAAATGGAAGCGTATAACAAAGTGATAACAAGAGTATTAATTAAAACCTCAATAGACTTTATTATATCTAACCACTTTTTCTTCTCTGCTGATATGAAAAGCTGGGGCTTTGATTTATAAAAAAAAAAGTTGTCCCAAGAACCAAATGAGAAAAGAGTAGATTCTCTGTTTAAGTTATTAGTGGTTATTCCATTTCGAGTGGGATATATATGTGGTGCCTTATATGTGCGTTGTTATTGCTCTTGTTGTTACTATTATTATTGGAATTATTGTTGGTATTAAAATGCTATGTGTCAGTTTGACTTTCCTATGCGGAAAAAAACAAAACTGAAAAGAAAAAGAAACATCAACAAATTATTGAAAACAAACACATTTTCTCCCATAAAAAACGATTAAAAATCCTTACATTTTCTTCTCAACTTTCTCTATTTGGTATGGAAAGTTTGTTAATTTTAACTTGTTGTAAAAGAAGAGAAAGTTGTCTTTGTTGACACTTTTAAAAGTTTGAAATTTTTTTCACTTTTTTCAGAGTCCTTTGACAAAGTTGCGTGCGCATTTACGGTTCGGGAAACACCGGCATCTATTTAAAATGTGGAAGGTGAAGAGCGCAAGGAATGTGGCATTAAGGTGGGTTAAGATTTCCATCAAAACTGGGATAGAATACATACACCGGCTGTTGGATAATACCTGTAGTACTATCACCTATGGCCTTTCAAATATCTCCAAATTTATAGGCCTTTCTTGTAGCTTTCTCCTGATGAGCTAACCCTTTGATTAATGGTAGGGCCACTGTGATTTGTTTTTGACAACAAACTTTTTTCGCAATTTCCATAATTTTCGCTGTTTTCGCCAGTTTAAGTAAACAATATTTTACGCCATTTGACAAATATGTCAATAGTTGATTTTTTGTCACAAAATTCTTTTCCTGGGGGACATGCTCTTCTGTCTACAAAGAAGTTATCAGTTAAATTCGATATTCGGTTAAATCCACCAAGCGATGTAAACTATGCAAGGATTCATATCAGTGATCAGTAAGTAACAACGTTTTCAAAATCAACAGTCACAAGCTGCTTCCTAATTGAGTTTGTTGGATTACAGTATCGTTCTCGTTTTATCAGTTTGGCACAAAAAATTGAAGCCGCCAATGCACAAGATAACGTTATCAATCTGCCGTTAACGGCCCTTAAATCATGATCAATAACCAGCATTTATTCAAAGGTGACAATATCAGTCACAAATAGGGAAAAGTTCGATTTCTCTATCCAAATGATTGTCATATATGTATATGTTTATATATATGCAAATAATATAATCTAATACAGCATAACATAATCGCCTTCTAAAGATCTTCTTGAGCTATCTAGGAGGGTTTGCATCGATCTTTTCTTGATCGTCAGTGCTTTGTGTCGTTCAAGATAAAAAAAAAAAAAAAAAAAAAACACTGTTCATGCTGATACTTACGCATCATCATCCCCAAAAATAGGCTTCGCGGTATTTAATTTACGCTAAGATATCTCTAGTCAATATTTCTTGTGGCTTTCCATCTTGGGAGGTGTATCTCTTTAATTAAAGCACTTATCTCGTGCTTCCCTTACCAAAAGTGAAAAATTCCACATGTTTCTGTTTCACAAACTGTGTGCGTCGTTTCGCGCGGAAGCACAAAGTGGGTAAAAATCTGTGAGGTTTATTTTTGTGACAGGCATTTTGGTGTTTGGGTGTCTATCCCATGTGAGATTTTTAGGGCTACATATACCATATTATACATTTCATTATCATTTAATCATTTATTCATTTATTCATTTATATATACACATTCCTCACTTATTCATCACTCTTATAATGCTTTACTGATTCTAAGGTTCTCTTGAAGTCTTCAGTCCAATAATCATCAGTGTAAACATTCTCGAAATTGTCTGGTGGCGAATACCAATAATTCAAAGCTATATGGATATTATTCTTCTCATCACCGAATGAGGTGACTTCATGAAACCAACTTGCTGGTAAATATAACATCTGGCCGGGTTTCAAATCGATTGTTATGCGCTGGGCTTTGAAAAATTTTGGATATTTCTCTTCAGCGAACTTTTGCACTTGTGAACGAATTGTAGATGGAATCTTGGAGATGTGTACAATAGCTGCTGGGATCGTTGAGAATGAAGGTGGATCTCTTTTTATACCATTAACAATAATCTTTCTTTCAAAATCCCTGAGATTCACTTCTTCTTTCTCTATCGAGGTAATCAATTCCTCACGTTGTTTAGCTGATAATTCATCATTATCTTTATTTAACCTCCATTTCGCAACCTCTGTAACAATAGCGGAATCTTCCCTCAATTTTCTCCAACCTGGGGCAGAAGAATTGTTCACGTAGTCAATAAGACCATTCTTGAAGACTTTTCTCACAGTACCAACAGTATACATAGCTTCGGCATCGCCAGGTGAAAAGATTGTAAAACGCTTGTGGCCAGAAAGAGGGACATATAAATTATCTGCATGATCATGATGTAAACCAGATGAAATACCACCACCGAATATGCGACGCCCAAGACCTAAATCTTTCTTTGCAAAATCTGGGGCAAAATCGGTCAATTCTTTTGAATTGGATGAACCAACCCATAAGTTGATCTGTTGTGGAGTTAATTTGGAGAATAATGAGGGTGTGATGGGTAATGCATTTAATTCTAAAAGCGACGTTAATGGTCGCTGGACAAGTTCAGAGACTCGGGTTTGTGCTTCTTCAATACTTAATGGTTCTTGTAAGTCTGTTGGGATAATGTCTTCAGTATCCTCGCCGGCAAAACCAGCTTCTGATTCATCAAAATCATCTTTTAGATCATTGAAATCAATAGAATCTGCATCGCTAAACTCTGAAGCATTGAGAATCGGAGGAAGCTCTGTGGAATCTTCAAACTCATCTTCATCTAAATCTTCATCATCCTCGAAGTCATTCTTTAAGGGAAGAGACTTTTCATCATTAATAACATGGCTATCTTCAGAGCCAAGTTTTCTTATCTCATCAGGATCGTCTTCACCATATTGTGTAGTCAAGTAGAGCCCTTCTCCATCTTTTAGTCTTTTCATAAATTGCGAAAATGTCATCTTTTCACGTTCAGTACCTGACCCAAACCCACCATCTGTCTTTTTCTCAACCAATAATAGTTCATCAGAATCCAAAGTATCCACAATATTATCAGGTTTGAATTTTGATACTTCAATTTCTGGTATCACACCATTAATAATCACGGGTTTACGTTGAGAGATGTAACTGGAATAGAAACTCTCTGTTGTTATTTCCTTAATGTCAATGGTGTCTATTGAATCAGAAGTCGGATTGAAGCCTGAGTATTCATTGATGAACGTTGTTTGTTTCTTTGTGTGTCCATTCTCCTGAACAGCGGTCCTTTTAGCCATTGGAGGATCCTTCTTGTGTCTTTGAGGTGCAAGGTGATGTTGTTCAACTTGTGATGTTGTTCAACTTGTCGAGATCAGCTCATCGCTCATTTTTCTTTCGCGCGGTTTTTCGGCGTTTGTGATTTTTGTGCCAAATATTTTTCCTGATCTCAGATAGTGTGGAGTAATGCAGAATTAACTGACAGCTGTTGTAATTATATGCCGTGGAAATAGGATTATTGAACGGCTAGAAGATATAACATTTATTGGCAACTAGTGGCACCTACTGAATAAAATAACTACCGAATATAATGTTGCAATACAATCTATGCTGTAGAGTACAAAGAGAGGATGACGACGTATTTATATTATAGAGCACTTAGATAATAGCGAGAGAGAGGCTACACCCTATTTCTATTAGCTCAATTTAAAGAAGTCTTTATTGGACCTAAAAATCAGTTCTATACCAAACTAATTCGTTAAAATTGGTTGATTCACGCTATTTTTTGTCTCTTTATCCTAGAACTCCACCTGTCACTGTCACGCCGCTCATGTGGCAGAACCGCTTCCACAGCCTTTAAACAAATTCATTGCGAAATAGTTCCTATATTCTCTCCTTCTTTTCAAACAGCCAAAATCACTATAATAGCAATATGGGTAAGTCTTTTGACCTTATTTTGATGCTATGTAAATGGTACTAACATCCCCTAAAGGACTTTTCTTCCTTTCGCCACCTGTCACCATCGCCATTTTTGGTGTCGTTGTTGGTGCCACTATCGCTTATCATGTCACAAAGAATATGAAAGAAGAAAGAATACAAATGGAGGCATTAGTCACTTCTTTAAAAGAGCTGGTTACTGAGGAGAGGAGACTAAAAGAAGAAAGACAAGATCATTATGAGGGAGAAGAACCTGGGTCCTCCAAAAGACTAAAAGCAAGGGGAATAAGCTCCGCAGTTAGGCCCTTTAAAATGAATGATGGTAATGATAGTTCTGATAGTTATAATGATGATGAGAATGATGATGATGACCTTTACAGGAGTCCTTCTCACTCTCACTCTGCATCAAAGACATCTGTGCATCATGTTAGAAGGGTATCCAATCCTAAAAATAATACTGATTCTGAAACTGATGACCTGAGAGGAAACGTCCCAACAGATTATTCTGAGGTGATTTCTGATACGGATGATTATGAAGAAGTTGAATACGTCTCCAGACCTCTTAAAAGACAGCATATCAAACAGACCTGATCTCATGCAAGCATGAGATCATTCATTTCAACCCAACTTTGAAAATTTGAGAGTTTATACCCCGTAATACATGAAATAGTTGTTTTCTAAATAGTAAACGTGAGTATTATAACACTTGATCTTACCAAATGATCTAACATTCATAATTTATACCTAATATACAATCTTTCATAATACATAAACATAATTCACTTACTCATGAAATCAAAAATACTTCCTAGGTCAACATAACGACGACCACAATCACTCAAGTATTTTTGTACCACACTTCTCCAAACCTCGAATAATTCTCTATTTTGTTCACTAAGAGCATTTACTTGACCTTCAATCAATTCTTGCGGTTTTGATTTATCCTCTGCATTGTATAACAATCTTAGTTGTCTCTTCTTGGTCTTTTCAATGTCAAATAATGAATCAAAGTACAGCAATTGGTTGTAAAGTTCTTTATCACTATACTTGTATCTCATTACACCTTTACATCCATTGGATAAACATCTCTTTCCATAAACTGAAACTTGTCTAGTGACCATACCACACGTTGGATCATCGCATGTAACAATGCCTTGATAATAGTATGATATAAATGATCTGATTCTTTGTTCGAGTTGTGCGGACACGTTCAAAGTTGATAATTGTGTGGAACATTTCTTACATTGAATACCATTAAATGTGATTTGATAATCGTGACTAGCAACAATACCACCAAATGGGAAAACAGCACCACATTTGCAATGGAGATGTAAGTGACCTGATAATTTGAATCTCTCTGAGTCTGAAATGGTGGATTCAAGCGGTTGTAACACATCCGAAGTATTGTTAGATTGATTATGATATTTTTGCTTATATTCCAATCCCAGAGCCTTGGATAACCTAACAATATCAATACCATCAATTCTTTCAACTAATCTCTCCACTGGGGCAAATATTTGCTTTTCCAAGTAATAATTTGGATCTGGTTTCAAGGTTGAGTTCTTGACCAATAATTCATTCAATGATCTAGCCCTTTCAGCAAAAGAACCTTCATCTCCTTGACAAATGACAAATGTTATAACACTACCAGCCTTGATAACTTTACCTTGCTCTTTCAATCTTAATGCTACTTGAACAGCAGGCATGTTCTTACCACCTGGGTAAGCTGATGGGTCTTTGGATAATTTGGTATTGATCTTGAAGTTACCTGGTTTGATCTCATTATTCTTGATCTTAGAGGTTATATCTTCAAGGTATTCATAAACTTCATTCAATGCAAGTTCTGGATCCAGATCACTTAAGATCTTTTGTAGAACATAAGTTGAAATCTCTTTAGATAGTGGACAATATTCACGACGTTTCATATCTAAACCTTTGACCTCTAAGGTAGCAACTTCGTTACCAGCTTTATCAAAAGAGACATTCATGGCAGCATACTTCTTCTTAGCATGTAATAACAATCTGCTAAAGACGTTATCAATGTCAATTTCTAACAATCTGTAACGCTCATTGACCTTTAACTTGAAATCTTCACCAATCTTAATAGCTTCCTTGTAAGTCGTGCAGCCTGTATCAATCATGACGGAATCAGTATCACCATAGACGACTCTCAAGCCCAAACTTTCAGCTAATTGTCTAGTATCCATCAAGATTTCTCTACCTTTGTTAGTGACAAGCATGGCTAATGGTTTGGCATAGAATCTGGAGTTAACATAACCTAGACAACCATACATAGAGTTAGCAGTCAATTTCAAGGCCTGTTGTTTGATATCGTATTGGGCTTTCTCAACAGGTGTAGATGATGGATCTTTCAACAATTTCTTTACTTCACGACGACGACTAACTAAAGTGTTCAACAATCTTGGTAAAACACCTTGTTTGATTGATGTGGGTGGAGCTTCTGGTAATTCTTCAATATCTTCCAAATTTCTATCAACAGTGGTGAAACAAATGTTAAACTCCTGAATGATGGATGGGTATAGGGAATTGAAATCCATGACTAAGACGTAGTTCTTGTGTAGGCCCTTTTCAGGCTCAAACACTAAACCACCTTGATATTTAGACTTCTTGTTTGAAGTTGCAACTTGTTGATCCTCAGCATCTGCATTTTGTTGTTGTTGTAAAGCCTGTTGTTGTTGAAATTTGGATTGTTTAGTCTCTTTATCTGGGACAAGATAACCGTTTCTATTGAATTCATGTAGTAAAATATATTCATTACGACCAGCTCTTGTACCACCCAAAGTATGGGACCAAGCATTACCGGCTAAATTGGTCAATTGTTTGGATAACGATAAGATCTGAACTCTAAATGCAATTTCAGCAGTGATTAAAGCACTAGTAGCATTCTCTTTTAACACCATAAAGAATGAATTTGGATTTTCTTGATACTGGGGTTGCGATAGATTGATTTCCATCGGTGCATGCTTCTTCTTACAAACAACCTCATACATCTCTGGAAGATCCCAAGATTGACATTTTGGAGTTAATGACTGTCCCATTTCGTTGGCGATATCACACATCAACCTACCGGCAAAGATCTCTCTAATCATAAAACTGGAATTGAAATTGTTCTTACCAAATCTGTCTGGCCATGATTTTCTGTTACGACGACCAAAAGTGCTGAAGGTTGGGACTTTTAGATCGTGCATACGATGAACTAAGATATCAAGAGAAATGCTCTCTAATCTGTGACCAATGAAAATATCTGGATCCGCTATCTTCACCAAAGCGGCAAGACAGTTCAACATGGTCTTCTCATTGTTGAAGATACGCAATGGCAATTTGTTCTTATCAGCAATCTGTTTGACACCTGGAGGCAACGAAGCGCCGATTGGCCTAGTCAATGTGATTAATTCAGTTGGTCTTAGATTTTCATCAACTGGAGCATCTTGTGGCAAGTTTCTGTACGTAGCTAAAGTGACAGCAATAATTTCTTGTTTGTTCTCTTTAGCATTCATCATCGTTTGAATAGAAATTGAACATGATGTCAATGGGGGTGGATTGATCTGGAACTCTGGAGTTGATTTCTCAATTGGCTTAATGAATTTCGGACTATCAAGAGAAACCTCAACTTTACAATGTGATGTGTTTTGGACAGAATTGAAATTAGCATTGGAAATCTCCAACCAGCATGGACCCATAATGTTTCTCTGCAAGACAAATGATTCAAAAATATTGGTATTAGTACCAAAAATCCGTGAGAACGTTTCTCCTTCTAAATCAGCAGGTAGTGAAGTTCTACCATTCTTTGGTAATTGGTAAGGCAATAACATCTTTAAATATTCCTTCTCTTTTGGAATACCTGGTACTTCAAAAGAGTACTTCTTAACTTCAGGTTTAGCTTTCAAAGATTCAAGACCATATTTAGCCATGACTAGAGGAGTAATCTCCTCATGAACGTCCATTGCTGTGACTTTTTCATCTGTGTCTTCACCATCGATCTTTCTAAACTCCCTTGGAAGAAAATAAAGCTCTCTATTAAAACCTTTGACTTGAACCATTGCAGAAACATATTGTTGATCCTTAGTCAAGATTTTACCAAACAATAACAGCGTGTTGTCAACTTCAGCATAGTCTAACCAGTACATCTGGAAACTTTCACCAGAAGCTGAAACCATTTCTTGATCTATCTTATCGGCAGTGGATCTAATAGTTGATGGAGATGACACCAAGAAACTAGTTTCACTTTCAATTCCATCTTCATCATTTGGTTCATTTCTCGCTAGCATTTGAGCTGCAGATGAAGCACTAATATTGACTGAACGTGTAACGTTAGCAGCTGATGCTCTTGGTCTTCTGACAACAACAACTTCGTCTTCGGATTCTTCATCTCCTTCTTCTTCATTCCTATCCTCCATTTTGATATCTTTATTATCGTTAGCGGGAGAAGTGTTTGAATGCTGCCTTGTGGTTGCTTTTGTTTTAGTTGGTGTATCAATTGAGTTAACTTTTAATCTGGTTGGAGAAGAATCTATAGTATCAAACGAAACATCACCAGTTTCAAGTGAGAAATCATCTTCAAAATCAATTGGTCTCGCTTTTTTGACGGCTGAAGAAGACTTCACACCTGACGAAATGCTGAAGAAATCACGGTTGTTCACCTTATTCGTGGAGTTGAATAGTGGAGTCTTGGAAGCTGATGAATTGAACAAATTAGTACGTTTCTTCTTTGGAACCTCGAAATCATCAAGAATATCTGTGAAATCAGCATCCAATCTCTTCTTTGGAGCTTTAGAAATAGAGGCGCTTGGCTTGAAAAAGTTATTGATTGGTGCAGCTTTCTTCACGACAACTTTCTTTTTTTTTGGGGGCTTTCCTTTGGCATCTTCCTCATCTTCATCAGAGTAGTATTTATGTTTGTTATCCCATTCATCAGCACCTGTATCAATATAACCTTCACCATTATCATCTACGACAAAATCATCTTGCAATAGGTCCTTACGTCTCTTCTCTCTGTATTGATCTTCATCGATCAAATCATAGATAGCTTCATCTTCCTCTTCCTCATCATGGATGTTCTTACTGTTACCAGCAGCCCTGGCAGCTCTTAACGCCTTTAACTTGTCAGATTTGGCCATTGGAAACGCAGAAGGCGGAGACTGTCTAACGAGGAACAGGTCAAGCTGATGCAAATTTAATTCTTTTTGAAAAGGATCACGCGTAAAGAAGAAATATACCTGCGATTTTTTTTTTGTATAGATTATAAGCCAGGAATATGGAATATTTACGCGTCAATTTAAAAACTTTAAAATTTCAAGATTTTGACGCGTACTTTCTGTTAAAGTCACGTGATATCGGAGTTTTGCTGGCTATTTGTAATTTTTCGCGAATTTTGACATTTAAATTTGACTAATGCTCAAAATTAAGCCCCAATAGTGTGTGTATAAGGAAAGCACAAACATCTAATTTGCTACGAACTCAATCGCTTCTTTATGTCATTCCTAAACATAGATCTTGAAGCTCAGAAAGATAATATTCAGACCCTCGGAAATGATTTAGGCGGATCGAAAACCAGCTTAATTATCACAAAAGCATCCAACTTACTGACAGATTTTGCTAATGGTGTCAGTGGATTAGAGAGATTATTAAGTCAGATAGGGACCAAGAGAGATAGTCTTCAGTTGAGACAGACCATTGAACAAGCAAGATTGCCTGAGTTGAATGAGTACAAGGTTCAACTTGAACATCTAACTAATGACATTTCCCACTTAGTATCTAACGATGCTATTGCTTCAAGCGCAGATAAATTTAGTGAAGAAAAACTACGGAGAGAGTTTGAGAATGTTAACAAGAACTTTAATCTGCTGAAAAGGCAATACAACGAAAAGAAATCTTCTGTGATACTCAACAACAGAATAAGCAATAGACAAGCCTTAACTCAAGAGTCAAGTGTGCACTCCGATGTGGACGAGACCACACCGCTAGTCCAACAACAACAACAGCAGCAGCAGCAGCAGCAATATGGGATCACGGAACAAGAACTTGACCTGCACGCACTTCTGGCTGAGGAAAGAGCTAGTGAGATAAAGAAGATCCATGGGGGTGTTGAAGAGATCAATTCCATTTACAAACAACTCGGTCATCTCGTACAACAACAAGGTGCCCAGATTGATACTGTGGAGAACAACTTATCTGGCTTTTCTGCCAATGCTCAAAGTGCATCATCAGAGTTGACAAAGGCAGATAATTATCAAAGAAGTAAGAGAAAATGGAGTTGTATTCTGTTACTAGTGTTGGTAATTATTACACTGATCATTGTCCTTGCTATATTTGCCTGAGTCTCCCCCTTGCTCTAATATATGAGAAAAGAACGGATCTGACTATTCTTTCGGAAGTTCGTTGTGAATAAGTCTACAGAATCTGCCTCCTTCACGGCTAATTATTCCAGTAATAAAGTTTTTGTAGTAGAGAAGTATGTGTTTAGATAGTATAGGCAAGTATTCGAGATAAGATCGAGCCGACAAGATCAGAAAAAATATAATGCGCAGAGTGGTTGTTATCTAGATTCTGGCAAGTCTCTGGCAAGTGTTTGGGAGAGCTTCAGTGTATCAGGCTGGTTGTCGCGTTCTTTCACTTGTACCTGCGTAAGGCCGTCTCTTTTCTAAAAATAGAACCGTTATGTATCGCCGAATTGTGTGATGGATCCAAACACAAATTACTTGGATATCAGCTACTATGAGTCTTGCACTGGTGGTAACGTTATGTCGAAGTGGTCATTAAGTGGCCAGTCATTAACAGCTAAATGGAAAGCCCTGTTTGGGCCAATTTTTATATTCCAGGCACTGTTCTTTTCTTCTAGGCGATGACTATCCCCGTAAGGGCTGTGTGAGATTAGTGCAGCGTGTATGAGATTTACAAATTTAGATCATACTTGGGCTTTTAAAAATTGACAAAATTCCTGAATTATAAGAAGTTTCCCCATAGGAATTTTTTGGTTATTACTCATATATCACAAACTTGAGTTACTCATAATGATCATTCCTTCTTTTCAACGTGTCGAATGCGCTGCCAAATCCTTGATTCCAAGAGACATCAGCAGCGTCGAGCATAGTGTCAAATCGACTGCAGAGTCCTTCAAGAGCTGGAACACCTGTATGGACAACAAAGCCTGCAAGATCATTGCTATCGTTGGTATTGTGTTAGCTGCGCTGGTTGTGCTATGGTTAGTTACAGGTATAATCAATTGCTTATGCTGTGGTGTTAGCTCGTGTTCCGCTGCCTACTGTTATTGTTTCACATGTTGTGCTGCTGATAGAGGTAGACACGGCCGTGGTCTTAATGATGTTCCTGAAGAGTCCCCATTCAATAACCCAGCTATGTATCCTCCAAGACCCGCTACTGCTTATCAAGGAGGTAACTGGAATGCAAATGGTTACCAACCAGTACAGCAGCCGAACTACTACCATCAGGGCCACTTTGGCCCTGGTATGGTCTCAGATGAAAGTAATGAGAAGTTTGAATATGGAAAAGGTGCCAGCTACGGTAACAGAAACAATAAGTATGAATATGCTTGAGGCACATGACTATTTGTCGTGTTTTCGTGTTTTTTGTTCTAAAATTTTGGCCCGTGGTCGTGATCTATATACTACTGCCATTACATTTGCTTTCGTTTAATTAACGTTTATTCGTGTAGTCAATATGTTTTATTTGAAAGAGGTGCGAATATCATGAATCAAGTCAATCAGCCCTTGGTTTAAATCCTGCTTGGTCTTTAGCAAAGTGTCTTCAGCTTCTAAAGCAGATTTTCTTAGTGATCTTTGAAAATCTAATAATTCTGGGTACTCTTTAGCCTCGTAGTTCGTAATGACATTGACAGTGTTATCAAAGGTTCTTGGTAAAAAGACTTTAAAACCAGCAGTAGCAAATAGTAAAGGAGTGATAAATCTAACAGGCAATGATCTTCTGTTTACCAAGATTGAGCCGGTTAAAGTAGCAGTTAGAGCATATATGAAACTTGGTAAGAACTGATCCTGTGGGTCATAAACAGAGGTGATCTTACTAGAATAGTAATTCCATTCGTTATTTAATGCGCTTTTCAAGTTTCTGTATTCAGCATCAACATAGTTTAACTGACCAATGACGACTTTTCTATACTCATTCAATTTCTTTTCTAATTGATTTGATGATTCAATTTTGTAGCCATCAACGTACGATGTCACCACTTTGGTGTCCTTTGCAATGGTGAGTTCTTGAGGGGTCACTTGCTCAACTGTTTCTGTGACAGGCGAATATGAAGAATCGTAGTCTTCCTCGTAGAAATGTCTTGAACGTTTGGTCTCGTTCATAGCAACGGGGATTGAAAGAACGGATAATCCCGTTATTATAGGTAGACCAATCTAAGTAGATTGTTAGTAATTCAAAGATTTATAGATTACCGATTGAATTTCATACCTTAGAAACACGAATGAAAGACATTGTGAGTATCCTAAATAATAAGAGTTGTAACCTTCCATCATTCGTCCTTGCAACAGCATTTTGATAAAATTTCGAAATCCTAAAGAACACACCCGAACATTAAACTTATGATTACGTAAGTCAGATACACATAAAACAGTTCGATGAGAGCCGCAATAGCACAAGAAGAGAGAGATAAGCCATTTCTACAGTGGAGTTTTTATGAAGGTATGTGCAATAATTTTAATGCTTCACCAGACGATAGTCCAAAGATATTCATCACAGGTAAAGCATTAGACTAAACAATTTGGAATATTGAGCAAAATGACGAAGAATACAACGAAATGAAATGAAATGAAATGACTGGGTGACATTTTTCACAAAGACTTGAAGAATTGATGGGCCAATTCAACACCTAAGAAAGTGGCGGCATTAGCTGGGAACGATCTTAGTAGTGCAGGGCCGATACCTGGGAAGAAGCCTTTAATACCACCATTCTTATATATTTGGTCAATAGCTTGCTTTGTTGTGATTGACTCGTGGACATTATTCGTTAATCTGGTCTTTATCGTATCAATTGGGAACACGGCTAACCACATTGCTATACCTGATAGACCACCAGCTGTTGAGATGGATATCAAAGATAATTCACCTTCTTTGGCACCAGACAATTTTGATAACTCTTTCTTAGCAACCTCATAAGTGGCGAAATAGATCGCTGAACCAGGACCATCACGGGCCAGTGTAGCCGTCGAACCTTTGAATAGTGATTTGATACCACCTTGTTTTAGGATCCTCTTGACAGCATCGATCATTGATTTTGAAGCATTGGCATCTTGAGTTTGTAACACAATCTTGGTACGTTCCATTGGCGCAGCGACTAATGTAGTAGGAATGGCACTGATGAAACCAGCTATGGATATTTGGGCAATTGAGAACGCAGACGAAGGAATACCCCCGTAGTAGCTCGACACTATGTTCTTACCGACGTCGTAACCCCAGAAACTGACTGCAAACATCGGCGTGACACCAAATAGAGGAGGAACAACACCACGGTAAAATCCTCTTAGACCAGATGTTTGTATAATGTTTTTAACTGCACTTGACATTGTTGGAAATTGACCACTTTGTAGTCTGACTTTAATTAAATCGAATGGATGGCCCGTGAGCACTGCAGCAACACCACCGACACCACCAGCGGCGATGGACTTAACGTTATCCACAAGTAAAGAGTCGACTTCTTCAGACATTGGTTCTGAATTGATTTGATACTAAAACGGTACAAGAATAGTCCTTGATGGGGATCTTGTCTTGTATTTATAGCGGAAAAAAGTTCGTCACTTTTTTTTGCCCTATCGGCCCCACTAGAGCTCACCTCGGTCAAATTCTGGGGGAAAAAAAAAAGGCAAACAAAGAGCTGTTTATCAAATGAAGCAAATAGTAAAGAAAAGGGAAGGTGGGGCAAGAATTTGGCCGGAGGAGGGACGCTTTAGTTCCGACATATCAACATGGATCCATCTTTTCGATCTTTGTCTACACAAGTTCTCCTTTATGATTGTCAGTATAATGCATCATCTCAAATGTTTGCATTGATCCGAGACTATCTTAGAACGCATCATGATTTATTGAATCTCGAAATTTTTCACACTGATGACTATAGCCAATCTTTTTGATTCTATTTACATTTGAAATTGAATTGTAATGAATGACTATATAAAAACAATTATGCTAGCAAATCCGATATGAGGCTTATCGTCTTCCTGTAGTGACTTTTAGTCAAACTGAAACAGCCACATATGTGTACGCGACGCCTTGAAATGTATCAAGGCACAGATGATTAGATGGATATTAGAGACCCAGTAATTTCAGCACTATTTTGAGAGTTTTCTGCCTGTAGATATTCACCTCAGACCACATATAGGTGAGTCTACGGATAATCCAAACCCCTTTGCACAAGTAGACAGTGCTAAAGTCGCAATTACGAGTGTCACTAATTATATTGAATGAGACATCGCTACAAGGTTCTAATAATTAGTGATCAGCAATCAAAAAATATTTGGCACGAAATTAGCAGGGTAACGAGAATTATGATTTACCGACGTTTAAGCACATCCTTCGGGTAAAGTTTTAAGGAATTACAAAATTTCAATTAATGAATAGTAACATTTCATTAAATCAACTTGCCATTCAAATCAATATTTCGATTTAAGCATTCAAGTGATCTTTGAGAACTCTCTGATCATTAAATAACGCTAGAAGGCGATCAGTCTACTGGTGGTATTTAATTGACGTCAGACCACTTGAGGATGAATTTACTACGCAAAATAATTATTCACAAAATGACAGAAGGCTTAAAAATTGGAGTAGATTATTCTGATTATCTTAAGAGCAATTTAGTATGAATAGGTAAGTCGAGAGATACACATGTTACAAGGCTACTTAGCTCAGCTGCTTAGATCAGCTAAAATAGCACAATTTAAAGTTTAACAAAGCTGGCTTTTGTCTTTGAGCTGAAATATCTAAGGAAAAATCTTTTAGCACCAGTGCCAGCTTGACACATTTGGCAGGACAGTAAATGTGCACGCTTCGACGAGGCACTGAGATGTGCCGGACTCAGATCAGCACAACTGTGTACAAGTATTGTGGGCCAATGTCAAATTGTACTGTACTACTTTAGGACCATGGTGAATATTCTTGAAATGCTGATCACGAGCGTACCCTGGCACATCTGGTGATTTTCAGTCTACTACAAAATAATTCCTGTTATAAAGCAATTAAAAATTAAACCTTCGTCCTATCGAAGAACTCCTGTATATGCAGACCCGCCTATATGAATGTATAAATGTATTAATGTATCTGAATTTCTATGACCAATGTAATTTTTCCCTCCCAGTTGACCTTAATATCTAATAATCATTTCACCCTTTTCGCTCTCGATCAAGTTCACCAAATTAGACTCTGGAATGCGAATTTTTGAAACGTTTAAAGTGTAGTTGATTCTCTTTTCGAAATCATAACCAAATGTCTCCTCTGATTCACCTTTCTCTAATTGTAGCTCTAAATCCATTGATGCAACTGATTTGGATAACGGTGATTGTGACAATTCCGTGGTTTGTAATTTCACACTTGAATCTTGTAATACCGTATTGTTGAATCTTAACTGGGTGTAGATTTTGATGGATGTGACTTCTTCATCTATGACTAAATCTAAATGGTTCTCACTTTCAAAGGGTAAATTCTTTTTATTGACAGAAGGTAGAAGATTTTCACTCTTTAATAAGCCACCGATTTTGTACTCATCTTTTGAAGCTCTCTCCAATTTGAAAATCAGTCTTTGATTCAGTTGCTTCGACTGACAGCAAAATAATGATAAAGAAAGTTCATTATCCTCTAGGTAATGTTTTGCCTTGGACCGTTGAATATAGTCTGTTAATTGATCCATCTCTTTCGAGATGTGTGATGGTGCTTGACACTGTGATAGAGCATTTAACTGAATCTCCGTGGGTAGCTCTTGAAATAACATAGGTTAAAATCTCGATATCTCTCTATTAGAACAAGGTAGGACCTGCTGTGGTAATGAACCACGACATTTTTTCTGAATAGGGATGCAAAGTTCATTTTATATCAAGCTCTTTGAAGAGTACCGGAAAAACTCGTAATAAAGTTTTCACACAACTCGTTTCTTTTCCAAAAACCCCCGATCTTCGGAGATTCCAACATAATGTTTGACTCATAGTGACTCGCGTCGTAGGAGAAATGGAAGGTTAGAGAGAAAGGCAGGTGACTGTTACAAAGTATGGGTGCCCGTAGAGTGGACTGAGCCCAAAGAGTAGAATCATTTTTTAAAAGAATCAGCTCCACCCGGATTGGTTGACTTAACCGTATGTTAGCTGTCTCAGGTCTCATATATAAATTTGAAAGCTCGAGATTTGTGTCATCGACTGATTGTTGAACCTTAAAAAAAAATTCCAACATACGGAAAAAACCGCCCACTTTGGCATACGGCAGATTTTTTTTTGCTTTTTTTTTTTTTAGTTATCGTTCCTACGGTTACGAAAAAGAAAGGTCTAGAAAATAGGAAATAGCTAATGATTTATTATCATTGGGTAAAAACTGTACATAACTGTTTAAGCTTTCACTTTCTTATCAGCACCATATGATCTGGTAGCATATTGACCATTTAATAAGATGATATCCTGTGGTCTGTAGTCAAATTTACCACTGAAATAACTATTCAATATATTCTTGACACCTTCAGCGTAACGGGATTGAGCATCCAAGTTGGAACCTGAAACGTGAGGCGTCATAGCGTTACCACCACCATATTGGTTTTCGAATGATCTCCATGGGTGGTCTTCTGGTGCAGGTTGTGGGAACCAGACATCACCACCGTAGCCTCTCAATTGACCTGACTCAACAGCATTGGCAACATCTTGAGCATTGGCGATGGCCCCTCTGGCGGTGTTAACTAGCAAAGCGCCCTTTTTGAATTTTGATAACAATTCCTTGTTGATTAGACCTTTAGTTCCACTATGCAATGGGGCATTAACAGTAACAATGTCAGCTTGAGAAACTAATTCTTCGACTGTATCAACACGTTCAGCACCAACCTTATCAGTCAGTTCTTTTGATAATGGTTGATAATCGTAGTATAACAATCTGGATGGTTTGAATGGATACAATCTTTCCAAAACTTTGTAACCAATTCTACCAGCACCAATAGTCCCCACAACTTTCCCTTCTAAATCATAGGCGTCTCTCGAGATCTTGGCAATATCCCAGCCTTTCTCATTGACAGCATTTTCATGAGCCGGAACAAAGTTTTTAACCAAGGCTAAGATAGTTAACAGGACATGTTCAGCAACCGAAGTGGTATTGGAGCCAGTAACTTCCAAAACTGAGATATCTCTACCAGATTTGTTGATATAATCAAGATCAATATGATCAGAACCAACACCGGCAGTGACTAGCAACTTCAAATTCTTAGCACTCTCAATACGTTCTTTTGAAATGTATGCTGGATTGAATGGGGTAGTGATGATGATTTCAGCATCTTTGATGTGATCATCAATTTCAGGACCTTTATCAGAGGTTGAAATCAAAGTACGACCATTTTGCTCCAAGAAAGGTTTAATACCAAGTGCATTCTCTGCTGAACCTAGTAATTTTGGAACGTTGTATTCACCACCTTTGAATAAAACTGCAAGGACTTTTTTAGCTGACATTGTTATTGAGTATTGTTAGTTGAAGATACGAATAAAGCTATATTACAAAAACTTGTGCAATTTTACGATCTATTTATACTATCTTCTTATTGTGTTACAGTCGGGGGTACAGACGTCATTATGAAAACTCAAAATATCTCGATCCGAAGTTTGTGTAGTTATTCCCCAATGTGAAGTTAAATCTGGGGTTTGACCCGTAGAACGGGCCGCTTTTTACATGAGAGAAAGAAACGCATTGATATAGCTCGCGAGCGGATATGCAGGTATAAAACTTCCGTGAGAGATCACCGTTTACTTGATTAAGATCAATTGATAAAACAAGCGATCTAATGCTAGATATGAGGAGCGGATAGCGCTATTTTTAGGTGTCTTACTTCCTTCTTTCTTTATTCCGTTTTTTGTGTCAACTGTTTTTTTTTTTGTTTTACAACGGAGCCCAGCTAAAATTGAATGGGGAAAAATCACCGCGAAATTGAGTAGCAGACGGAACAATAACAGTTCTGACATCTTATTGGACAGAAGCAAACACTACGAGAAGTGACATCATAGAACTTTTCATGATATGATTAATGCCCTATAAACAAAACGAATTATTGTGGTCTTTTGTAGACATGAGAACTTGAAGCTTGGTCGGATGGGAAAACCAATAACTCAGCGATAACGGTGTTTTGCTTTCTCGAAGTAGCAAAGACGATCAGTTCTGCAATATCGTCAGCGTACAGTGGGTCTCTACCTTTATAAACTTCATCCGCTTTTGATTTATCACCGTAATTTCTAACAATAGAGAATTCAGTTTCAACGGCACCTGGTTGAATTTCAATGACACGGATCTTGGTGTCGATCAATTCTTTTCTTAAGGATTCAGTGAAAGCTCTAACAGCGAATTTTGAAGCACAGTATACAGCACCACCTGGATAACCTTCTCTACCGGCAATAGAACCCAAGTTGACGATATCACCGGAGTTTTTCTTCTTGAAAATTGGCAAGATAGCTTGAGTGATTGAGATCAAACCTAGAACATTAGTATCAAAAGTTTCTTTGATATCTTCATCTTTCAATTCACCAACTTTGTAAGTACCAAGGGCTTTCCCAGCATTATTGACCAAGATATCAATATCTTTGAAATCTTCTGGTAATTCTTTCAAGAATGGATCAATGGCGCCTGGAACACTGACATCTAGTTTAGCTGAATAGACCTTAATCTTTGGATAATCTGAAGTCAATTTCTTTTCTAAAGCTTGTAGTCTCTCCAATCTTCTAGCAGCTAAAATCAATTTGATTTCACCATTAGAGGCATCAGCGTATTCTAAAGCAGTTGCTTCACCAATCCCCGAAGAAGCACCAGTGATAAAGATGGTTTTACCTTGTAATCTGGATGCAGCTGATCTACCGTATGACATATTGCGTAATTGAGAGTATATTTGACTGTGAAGTGGTTTAGTTAATGACCAGAAAAGTCTCGATGGACGAGCAAACATCAGAAAACATCAACTTTTGGGAAGAAAGAAGGAAACTGCATATTTAGTGTGAGCCTAATCAGGAAATAAAAGCGATTGTGGTGTCTGGGTGTAAACGAATCAAAAAAAGAATACACACGTGACATGTCATGTGACTTCAACATTTCTTGTTTCTTTTTCCAGCTCGTTTAAGCTCAAAGGCGGTAAGTATCTTCTTTCCTGCGGTTGAAAAAACACCTATGCAATAGTGAAGACGTAGAGGGAGCTTCTCCCAGGTTTATACGTAGTGCAGGCGTCGTTTAAGATAAACGAATCGCCAACCAGTGGAAGGACCAAATCCTCGTTTAGGTCGTCTCGCGACCTATCGTTTTCTCGTTTACTGGGTTTGACACATAAAAGAGGTAAAAAATCGACTCATAAAAATCTCAAAATGCATGAGGCCTCGCTTCGAATCAGACCATCGGTCCAGTAAACGAAAATTCAGCGAGGGCTGCTATAAAAGTAAAACAAATGCCCGTCTCATCTTAGGAGCTCTCTATAGATGATGTTTTCCATAGTTCGAGACAATGTCGCAAGTCTTTCCTAATTCAACTCTCGTGGATATTCTACCAAAGGCTCAAACTTACCTAGATGCCTATAATACTATTGTCACTTCAAAGCCAGAGCTGAGTTTTATAGAGAAGGTATGGGCCGCATGGTACCACTACATGCAAAATGACATTCTTGCTACTGGTTTACTATTCTTTGTTCTTCATGAAACAATGTACTTTGGTCGTTGTTTGCCTTGGTTCATCATTGATAAGATCCCATTCTTCAACAGATGGAAAATCCAACCTACCAAGATCCCATCTAATAAAGAACAATGGGAGTGCTTCAAGAGCGTCCTATTGTATCATTTTCTAGTTGAAGCTATCCCAATCTGGACATTCCATCCAATGTGTGTCAAATTGGGAATTTCAATTCAAGTTCCATTTCCTTCATGGACTAAGTCCATTCTACAAATTTGTCTGTTCTTTGTCCTTGAAGACATGTGGCATTATTGGGCTCATAGATTATTCCATTACGGTATCTTCTACAAATACATTCATAAGCAACATCATCGTTACGCTGCTCCATTTGGGTTGACTGCTGAATATGCCCATCCAATAGAGACTCTATCCTTAGGTTTTGGTACCGTTGGTATGCCAATTATTTATGTTTGGAAAACTGGGGATTTACATTTATTCACATTATGTTGCTGGATCACTTTAAGATTGTTCCAAGCTGTCGATTCACATTCTGGTTATGAATTCCCTTGGTCATTACACCATTTCTTACCATTCTGGGCTGGCGCTGAACATCATGATTTACATCACCATTACTTTATTGGGAACTATGCATCTTCCTTCAGATGGTGGGATTTCACTCTTGATACTGAGGCTGGCCCTGAAGCTAAAGCTGAAAGGGAAGAAAGAATGAGAATAAAAGCTGAAAGAAACTCAAAGAAAACTGATTAGCTAACGATAAATACATAGACGAATTGCATGAGATCATACGTGACCCCAGATGTAGAAGATTATCAACTGAGTAATTGACACTATTAAGATTACTTTCACAGTTGATATAAGATATTTTATTAAACAAACAGTATTAAAAAATGTAAGTCCAATCCAATTTCTTTTTCTAAAATAAAGAAAGGATCTTCATTTCTTTTTCTTTTCGGTATCAAGACAATGATAATCTAACTGACGGCCTCTGAAAACTGAATCAAACGTTTGATCCCAACTAACCAATTACCACCTTCATGTGTGTGGTTTGTTGCTAATTCAACATGGTAACCGAGTGCAGTTTCGAAATCTTTAGCAGATAATGCATCAACCAGGTTGTTCAGCAATTCCAATGATGGCTGAGTTAATAGATCTTCATTGTTCAAATGATCAAATAAAATGTTTAGTCTCTTTTCAGTGTCTTGAACTTGTTTGGTGTATTTTTCTGGAATGTCTGGTTTCACTCTTGCAAACTCCTCACTCAAAGCATTGAAGATCTTTTGTTGCTCGTCTGGAATGTGGGAACGATCACCAGCCGGGTATTTAGTCTTTGGCTGTTCAGTTTCTAGTGCAATTGACTGTGGAGGAGGCGGAACAATTTGCGATTGTTGAGGTGGGGGTGGTATGAATTGGGAAACTGGCGGAGCACCAAATTGTTGTGGTGGTGCAGCATGAGCATGTGTTGGAGGTGGAGCATACGGGTTGGAGGTCTGAACTGGATGCGATGATTGTCGTGGTGGAGCATATGGGTTTGCAATTTGTGGAGCTGGCGAGACAGCCGCTGTTGGAGGAGCATACGGGTTGACGACAATTTCAGAAGGTGATGGCGCTGCTGGTGCATATGGATTCTTCGTCCACTGTTGTGGGGGAGCACTAACAGGTTGTGGTGGAGCATCAAAGCCGATGTTCCTTAATGATGGGGAGGATAAAGCTGGTGAAGCCTGGGCTGTTGGAGCATAACGACTATTAGTGGTTAGAACAGCTGGCTTGACTTCTGGGGAAGCTGGTGTCGACTTTCTGGTTTTTGAAACCGATCTTGGTGGCGGTGGAATGCTTGGAGGATTCACAAATGATGAGTTACGACTGATTTGTGGAGGAACAGAAGTACTAGCAGGTGGCGGAGAAAACCCATTAACTGGAGGAATCAAAGCTGGTTTGGAAACACTAACAGCAGCAGCTGGAGTAGCACGGCGAGGGTGTTGATGGAAATGAGATGGTAAATCGTTCCAACCCTGCGTTTCATGCTTCTTACCATTCTTTGGCGGAGGTGGTAATGGATTAGATTGTTCAGTGATTGGGGCAGGAGCAACAGGCTTGTAAGGATTGGTAGCAGCAGCAGGCTTATATGGATTAGCAGATGGTGCAACATATGGATTGGCACTGACTGGAGTACCGTATGGATTAACCTGTGTGGTTTGTGGAGTTGGCAGTGAAGCAGCAGCAGGCTGTGGAGGTAAATATGGGTTTGATGGACGACCTCTAGCAACGGATGGAGTAATAGGTGGAATTGAACCGCTGCCTGCAGATAAGTCACCATAGCGTGAAGTTGCTGGGTTAGCTTTTCTAGCACTAGCAATTCTGGCAGTAGTTGAGATACCTGAAGCTTTGGCAATACGTTCCTTTTCTAACTTAACTTCCGGATTCTCATCTGATAGTAAACTCAAGAACTTATTAGCTAACTCAAATTGTCCATTGGTGGAGATGATGTTGGTAAATTCCAAGATAGTCGACAATAGAGATTCAGAGTCAGTAATATCAGCATCAAGTTTCAAAGTGGATCTATAAGCACTGAATTTTTCAACGAATTCACTTAATGACTCGAAATGCGCATCGTAAGCTGAAGTCTTCTTGGACGATAGGATCTTAGCTTCCAATGACTTCATTTCACTAACCCAAATACTTGCAACCTTGTCTAATGACGAGGCATTGATGTAAGTCTTAATTGCATTACCACGGTTCTTCTCTGGATCGGCTTCTAATATTCTGTCACCTAATTTAGTGAAATAGGTCTTGTAAATTTCTTCATTTGTTGAGTAAGTCTTGATAGCAGTAGCAATTTCTCTCCAGCTGGTAACATCACCGTTTTCGACAAGATCTTGGACGTCATTGCTAGAAACGCTGTATAATAGACGGGCAACAGAGTCCTTAGCAGCATTCTTGTTCAGATAATAGTCCAAGACTTTCTGTTTCAACTCCTTTGGACCATTCAATGAGATGACCAAAGCTTCTGTCAATTTACCTTCTTTTAAAGAGATGTCAACAGCCTTTGATAAATTCTTGGTCAATAGAGCATCACTCAGGTCTTTAGAGGCTTCGCTGAATTTGAATTCACCCGATGGTAAGTATTTTGGTTCCTCGTGGTAATTGGTGAAGAAATCAGCGCCATCTTTGGCAGTGTCGTCCTCACCATCGGCAGTTTTTGTAGAATCACCATTGATATTGAGAGCAATAAACTTGGAAAATACATCTTCATTACCTGATAGATCTTGCAATAGTTCCCAATCTGATTTATTGGTGTCATCAATAGCATTTTTGATATGTTCTTCAATAATTTCTTTGAAATCTTTTGATTCTAAAGCCTTGGACAGAGAATCATTTTCTTTAGACCCTGGCAAGGAGGCCTTATCAATGATGATTTCAGAAGTTTTTTCACCGGCCTTTGCAACTTTGACTATTTTGCCACCAAAACCAAAAGATACAGATGATGGTCTTCCATACCAGTTTGGAGCTTGCTTGATGAAATACTCTGGCTGCTGAGTTTCAGTATCTGAGATTTTGTTCCAGAAATCAGTCTCTGAAGTCGAATTGATCCTATTAGAAACAGGCGGGGAAGTATCTTGCAAACTTTGAATAACAATCTTTTTATCAAAACTTGCAGTAGCGAAGAAATCTGGAGTTGTCGGAGCAAATCTAGTCTTGAAAGCCCAGTTGGCCGTGGTTGGATACTGGGCTAGTTTTTCTGAAGTCAATGGATTCCATAAGATAGTAGTGTTATCTTTGCCACTTGATAACAATAATGATGGATCTCTAGCATTCCAATCAACAGATAGTACACCTTTCTTATGACCCGACAATATACTTTCTGGAGCATTTGAATTTCTAAGATCCCAGGTTAGGATAACTGGAACACCATCGGATTCTGAAGCTGTTAATAATTTAGTGGACTGAGTTGGATGCCATGCGACAGTAGTCAAATTGGCTCTTGAGCCTGATGGAGAAGTGTAAGTTAAATGCAAAACTTCTTTCTTGGCTTTCAAATCCCAGATTGATGTGTAACCAGCGGTACCAGCAGATGCAAAAATATGTGAAACTGTGTTATTCCATGAAATAGAGTTGACAGTATCCATTGGAGTCATAGCGCTACCTGGAGTGAATGGAGACAAATTGGTCAACTTACTTGTATCCCAGACAAAAATTTCACCATTGGCACCACCAGAGGCCAAGATATTGTGTTGAATCGGATTGAACTGTAATGATTTTATTAAACCACTATGACTTTCACCTTTAGCAACAGCATAAACAGTATTCTTTGATGATAAGTTCTCGGTGTTCCAGAATTGGATTACACCGTTTTCTAGGGCACCAGCCAACAAATTATTACTCTTAGACCAGTCTAGGTCATGAAATTTAGCATCAGCATCAACAGATAGGATAGGTTGATTTTCATACAGAGAGTAGAAGCTCAATGTGGATAAAGAACTGAAGTTGTCGTCAATAACCCCAGCAGCAGTACCAGTGGCTAAAAGTGGAATGGCATCATTTGACCAGGCAAAAGTTGCAGTGCTCTGTATCTCGTTCACCTTGACCATTATATATATATGTAGCAGAAACTATGAGTCTGTATATGAGTCTGTATATTTCACTTTCTGAGCTGTTATTTTAGCAGGCTGGGGAGAGTTTTGGTATCAATGCCAGATCTTTAATTAAGCAATGCAAACAAGACACGTAAAAAGCACTTTTAAGGAGGGTTAGAAAAACTGGGAGAAAAAACAGCTAGTAGAATAACCACTTTATGAGAGAAGCAGTAAATGTTCTTGTGTTTCCTGTAGCAGTCGAATTGACTCAAATTTTTGCCCAAGTTAGTAGAGGTTGGCTCCTTTTCAGTTGAAATTTCAATCTCAAACAACTCTTTTTGTTTTAGTTTTCGTCCAATTTCTTGTGGCCAGCTCGATTTTTCACGATTTCAAAAGTGAGGCGACAAACGTGGTTAATTTCCCTATTGGGTATTTTTTCTGCGATTAAAATTCGAGCTGAGTTTTTGCTGAGCTGATCATGTCATGTGATTCAGTTCACTGCAGTGTTCATTGTGATTGTATAGTCAGAAACCATACAATGAGATGATAGGGATCTCGATTAGGATAATGAATGGTTATGGGTGGGAGACTAATGACACTATTACTAACCTTCTGGTGCTCTATCAATGGCAATTATGACAAAACTCTTCTGTTACCCTACCATAGTCTCGATTTATGGACTGGACTTTAAAAGTGAAGGAATTTGACATAATTCGTGTTAACCACGATATTGTGAAGAGTGCTTATTAAGGAGCTTTCGTTATTGCTAAAGATGACAGAAGCTGAGTCTAGACTCAATGGGATAGAGGAGGTTGACGATGAGCCAGATGAATGGTAAGCCTAGAGATCTCATTGATCGTTTCGAGGGTATAATTAAGCGATGAGGTACTAACTTACCAACTTACCAAGGGACCAAAGAATTAACAATACTGGCTGCGCGGGTGAGTAACGATGGTGTCTATTGATGCTATAGAACTTGTTACTAACTATTATCAAAGATGAGAATTTGAAGCTGACGTTATGTCACGCTGATACTGGTGACTGGAGACAATGTACGAAAGAAGTAAGTAATTCATGTCGTTTCATAACACTTATCCTGCTGACATGTCTAGATGATTGCTTTTAAAGAGTGTTGGGAACGAAATAAGAATAATTTGAGGACCTCTACTATTGATAATAACAAAACTGAGATATGATCTGGTAATGAGTTTACCAAAATTGTAAATAGAAAGTGTACAAAGATCTCACCCTTTCATTGAAACGCCAAGTTTCTCTGATAATTGTAGCCGAAAAAGTTTCCAATATACCACCGCTTTAACAGCACAGTTTCTGATTTGAGCGCGAGCTTCAATGTCACAGTACTTGACTTCGGTGTTCCTTGAGTACGTGGAAGGATCTAGAAAAAACATCGTTCACCGGGCGTCCAAGTATAAATCCCCAGCTGGGAATCGATTTCAAGTAATCAATCGAAAGCAATTAGACAAAACATCCAATTGATTTTTGAAGTAAAAAGGTAGTTGTTAAAATGACAGAGTCACGTCCTAAAGTTTACTTCGATATCACCATCGGGGATGAACCAAAGGGAAGAGTTATCTTCGAACTGTTCAATGATATCGTTCCTAAAACTGCTGAGAACTTCAGAGCTTTAGCCACGGGTGAAAAAGGTAAGAATGCCTCAGGTATTCCCCTAACTTACAAAGGCTCAACTTTTCATAGAGTTATCAAGGATTTCATGATTCAAGGTGGTGACTTTACCAACCACAATGGTACCGGTGGTGAATCAATCTATGGTGAGAAGTTTGAAGATGAGAACTTTGAGCTAACCCATGACCAACCCTTCTTGCTATCAATGGCAAACGCTGGTCCTAACACTAACGGTTCCCAATTTTTCGTCACAACCGTTCCAACACCTCACTTAAATGGAAAACATGTTGTTTTTGGTAAATTGATTTCAGGCAAGTCTATCATTAGAGCCATTGAAAGAACTCCTACTCTTGCAGGTGATCAACCTTCGAAAAAAGTCACAATTGCAGACTCAGGGGAGCTCCCAACCGATTTTGTTGCTGAGCCATTTATTCCTCAAGATGATGGCACCGGTGATGTCTACGAAGAGGTATTGGCTGATAACGATAACATTGATATCAAAGATCCTAATTCAGTTTTCAAAGCTATCAATCACCTAAAAGAAATTGGTACCGATCTTTTCAAGAAGGGTGACCTAGAAAAGGCTTTTGTCAAATACAGTAAGACGGCATCATATTTGAAAGATTATTTCCCTGAGAACTTGCCAGAAGACAGGTTGGAGGAGCTACACAAACTCAAAGTTTCAACTAATCTAAATATTGCATTGGTAGGTTTAAAATTGAGCAAGAACAATGAAGTGCTAGAAGCTGCTACCAATGCTTTAAAGGAAGAAAAGATTGATGATAAGTCAAAGGCTAAAGCTCTGTACAGACGTGGAAGTGCTTATCTGAATTTGAAAAACACTGATGTTGCTCTAAAAGATCTAGAAGAAGCCTTAAAATTATCACCGGCTGATGGTGCCATCAAGAAGGCTATTGAAGATGTGAAGAGCGCTGAAAAAGAGCTCATTCAGAAAGAGAAGAAGGCTTTCAGTAAGATGTTTAAATAGAGTGACAATTACTCTTAATCGTGCCTGCTCCAATAAAATCACCGTAGTTACAACTGTCAGACCGTAGCGTAATTCTCAAAACCCCCCGGTAAATCTAAGCCTGTTACGCGAAATTTTTCACTTGTTTTGGGAAAAAGTGAAAAATCGAGTAAAAAAAATAATGGTTGGGGGGCAAAGACAAAGCAAAACTAATAGTTGTTTAAGGGAACAACTTCAAACTTAGGATTCCAATTTATCTATAGTTTCTCTCAGGTTTGATTACTCTGGTCTAAAGCATCTTCTGGATACCAACAGCACAGCAGTAAACGTCAATCTTGATCACTAATTATTAATTGATTCTAATTTGAGATAGTGGCTTTAAATCACCATCAGATAATTTACCCTCTTCAAATTCAACATTAAAAGACCGATTCAGCTCATTTCACACGTACTGGGTCCTATCTTAATCAAGAGGTTCAAAGTTACACTTTTGTTCAATCCTTAAACAAGCTCGTTGTTGTTATTTCAGCTTCGTTAAATTATCTGGATTTTTCATTGTTTTCATTTGTTTGAAAATTGCATAGAGTTGAAAAATCATCAGAATTCATTAAAAAGAACGATTCATTAAAAGAGGTTGGATATCACAGGGCTGCATTCACACTTCATATATTGAGATAGTTCTTCAAAAAGCCAAAAAACTCAAAAACATTAATCCATTTGCTTTCATTTTAATTAATTTCAAAAAACAAAAAAAAAAAATTATTTGCATAGTCTACTAGAGACAAATTTCATAATGGTTCAATTTCCTTACTCAAGTGCGCCTTTGCGTACTGTGAAAGAAGTCCAATTTGGTCTATTATCTCCAGATGAAATTGTGAGTTTTTTACAGGAAAGTTGAGGTATATATTGAGCAGTACTAACAAACCTATAGCGTGCCATTTCTGTTGCTAAGATTGAATTCCCAGAAACTATGGATGAAACACAAACAAAGCCAAGAGTGGGTGGTTTGAATGATCCAAGATTAGGCTCAATTGATCGTAACTTTAAGTGTCAAACATGTGGTGAAGATATGAACGAATGTCCCGGCCATTTTGGTCATATTGAGTTAGCCAAACCAGTGTTCCATATTGGTTTCATTAACAAGATTAAGAAAGTTTGTGAATGTGTTTGTATGCACTGTGGTAAGCTTTTATTGGATGAATCAAATGATTTATTTAAACAAGCTATCAGAATTAGAGACCCAAAGAAAAGATTCAATGCCGTTTGGAATTTATCAAAGACTAAAATGATCTGTGAACCTAATTTCCCACCAGAAGAAGACGGTAGTATAGTGTCGAGAGGTGGTTGTGGTAATGCCCAGCCAACTGTCCGTCGTGATGGTTTGAAATTATGGGGTACATGGAGAAAAGGTAAGGACCTGGAAGAAAATGAGCAACCAGAGAAACGTTTGCTATCTGCCAGTGAAATTTTGAATGTTTTCAAGCATATCAGCCCAGAAGATTGCAGAAAATTAGGTTTCCATGAAGATTATGCCCGTCCTGAATGGCTAATAATTTCTGTTCTTCCAGTCCCACCACCGCCAGTCAGACCTTCCATTTCATTCAATGATACACAGAGAGGTGAAGATGATTTAACATATAAACTTTCGGATATCTTGAAAGCAAATATTAATGTTCAAAAGCTTGAGATGGATGGTTCCCCACAACATGTGATCAATGAATTTGAGTCATTACTACAGTTTCACGTTGCTACCTATATGGATAACGATATTGCTGGTCAGCCACAGGCTTTGCAGAAATCTGGTCGTCCAATTAAGTCTATTCGTGCCCGTTTGAAAGGGAAAGAAGGCCGTATCAGAGGTAACTTGATGGGTAAACGTGTTGATTTCTCAGCTCGTACCGTTATTTCTGGTGATCCAAATTTAGACCTAGATCAAGTTGGTGTTCCAAAGAGTATTGCTCGTACACTAACGTATCCAGAAACAGTCACTCCATACAACATTCAAAAGCTTACAGAAATGGTACGCAATGGTCCTAATGAACACCCAGGTGCCAAATATGTTATCCGTGACAATGGTGACCGTATTGATCTTAGATACAACAAACGCGCTGGTGACATTGTGCTGCAGTATGGTTGGAAAGTGGAACGTCATCTAATGGATAATGACCCAGTGTTGTTCAATCGTCAACCTTCATTGCACAAAATGTCTATGATGGCCCATCGTGTCAAAGTTATGCCTTATTCCACATTCAGATTGAATTTGTCTGTCACTTCTCCTTATAATGCTGATTTCGATGGTGATGAAATGAATTTGCATGTGCCCCAATCTGAGGAAACTAGAGCGGAATTAATGAACATTTGTGCCGTCCCACTTCAAATTGTTTCTCCACAGTCGAACAAACCTTGTATGGGTATTGTGCAAGATACGTTGTGTGGTATTAGAAAGATGACTCTACGTGATAGTTTTGTTGAATATGGCCAAATGATGAACATGCTTTATTGGATTCCTGAATGGGATGGCATCATTCCACCACCTGCAATCTTGAAGCCAAAGCCTCTATGGTCTGGTAAACAAATATTATCGATGACTATTCCAAAAGGTATTCACTTGCAAAGATTTGATGAAGGTACCACATTATTAAGTCCTAAAGATAATGGTATGCTCATCGTTGACGGTGAGATTCTATTCGGTGTTGTTGACAAGAAGACTGTGGGTGCTACCAACGGTGGTTTGATTCATACTGTCATGAGAGAAAAGGGCTCAAGACAGTGTGCTGACTTATTTGGTAACATTCAAAAGGTTGTCAACTATTGGTTACTACATAATGGTTTTTCAATTGGTATCGGTGATACAATTGCTGATGCTGGCACCATGAAGGAGATCACCGACGCCATTGTCTTAGCCAAGGAAAAAGTTGACGAAGTTACACTAGAAGCCCAACAAAACAAACTGACAGCCAAACATGGTATGACTTTGAGAGAATCTTTTGAAGATAATGTCATTCGTTACCTGAACGAAGCTAGAGATAAAGCTGGTCGTTCTGCAGAAGTTAACTTAAAGGGATTGAATAATGTGAAACAGATGGTGAGCGCTGGTTCCAAAGGTTCTTTCATTAACATTGCCCAAATGTCAGCTTGTGTTGGTCAACAATCCGTTGAAGGTAAGCGTATTGCTTTCGGGTTTGGCGACCGTACTCTACCACATTTTGCCAAGGATGATTACTCTCCAGAATCCAAGGGTTTTGTTGAGAACTCTTATTTGAGAGGGTTGACGCCACAAGAATTCTACTTCCATGCTATGGGTGGTCGTGAAGGTCTGATTGATACAGCAGTTAAGACGGCTGAAACTGGTTATATTCAACGCCGTCTGGTCAAAGCTCTAGAAGATATCATGGTCCACTATGATGGGACTACTAGAAACTCCACCGGTAGTATTATTCAATTTATCTATGGTGAAGATGGTTTAGATGCTGGTCATGTTGAGAAACAAACCATTGACACTATTCCAGGTGAAGATTCTGCATTTGAAAAACGTTATCGTGTTGACCTATTTAGTGAGAAGACTTCAATCAAACCATCGTTACTTGAGACTGGTCGTGAAATCATTGGTAATACTGATATTCAAGTCTTATTAGATGAGGAATATAACCAATTGTTGGATGACCGTGCATTCTTGAGAAAAGTCTTTGTTGATGGTGAACATAACTGGCCACTGCCAGTCAACATCCGTCGTATAATTCAAAACTCACAGCAGATCTTCCATGTTGATCGTTCCAAAGCTAGTGACTTGACTATTCCAGAAATTGTTCAGAGCGTTCAAGAATTGTCTAAGAAGTTGTTCGTTTTACGTGGTGAAACTGCATTGGTCAAAGAGGCACAGGAGAATGCTACCTCATTATTCCAGTGTTTGCTACGATCACGTTTGGCCTCTCGTCGTGTTATTGAAGAATATCGTTTGAACAGGATTGCATTCAACTGGGTCCTGGGTGAGATTGATGCTCAATTCCAAAGAGCTGTTGTTCATCCAGGTGAGATGGTTGGTGTTGTTGCTGCTCAATCTATCGGTGAACCTGCTACCCAAATGACCCTGAATACTTTCCACTTTGCTGGTGTTGCTTCTAAGAAAGTTACCTCAGGTGTTCCTCGTCTAAAAGAGATTTTGAATGTTGCTAAGACCATGAAGACTCCATCCTTGACGGTCTATCTGGACCCAGAGTATGCTGCTGATCAGGAAAGAGCAAAAGAGATTAGATCTGCCATTGAGCACACCACGTTGAAGAGTGTTACAGTTGCCACAGAGATCTATTATGATCCAGATCCGCGTTCGACTGTCATAGCTGAAGATGAAGAGATGGTTTACTTGCATTTCGAAATTCCAGATGAAGAAATTGAAGCTTCCATTGACAAGCAATCACCATGGTTGCTACGTATTGAATTAGATCGTGCTTCTATGAACGATAAAGATTTAACTATGGCTGAAGTAGGTGAAAAGATCAAGGAGACATTCAAAGACGATTTGTTCGTCATCTGGTCTGAAGATAACGCTGAAAAGTTGATCATTCGTTGTCGTGTTGTTCGTGATCCAAAATCATTAGATGAGGAATCTGAAGCTGAAGAAGATCAAATGTTGAAACGTATTGAAAGCAATATGCTGGAAGCTATTACGTTACGTGGTGTCCCAGATATCACTCGTGTTGTTATGATGAAATACGACCGTAAATTACCTGATGAGACTGGTAAATACACTAAGGTTCCAGAATGGGTTTTAGAGACTGATGGTGTCAACTTAGCTGACGTTATGTGCGTTCCAGGTGTCGATTCTAGTAGAATTTACACCAACTCTTTCATCGATATCCTACAAGTGTTGGGTATTGAAGCTGGTCGTGCTGCTTTGTACAAAGAAGTTTACAATGTTATTGCTTCAGATGGTTCTTATGTGAACTACCGTCATATGGCCTTGTTAGTTGATGTGATGACTTCACGTGGTCATTTGATGGCTGTCACTCGTCATGGTATCAACAGAAATGATACTGGTGCTTTGATGCGTTGTTCTTTCGAGGAAACAGTTGAAATCCTATTCGAGGCTGGTGCTTCAGCTGAATTGGATGACTGTCGTGGTGTTTCCCAAAATGTCATCTTGGGCCAATTGGCTCCCGTTGGTACCGGTGCTTTCGATGTCATGGTTGATGACTCTATTTTGAAGGAGTTACCATCTAACATTGAAGGTCCTGTTTCTGAGTACCCAGGCACTGAATACGGCGATGGTTCTGCTACTTCTTATGAATCAGATGCTAATGCTACACCAGGCTACTCCATTAACTTCAAAGCTAGTGAAGATGTTGCCTTTTCTCCAATGGGTGATTCAGGTCAAGCTAGTGGTGCTGGTGGTTTCACTGAATATGGTGGTGCTTCAGACTATGGTGGATATGGTTCGGCTACTTCTCCAGGTGTTGGTCTGAGTGCTACTTCTCCATATGGTGGATATGGTTCAGCTACTTCTCCAGGTGGATTCGCTGCTGCTTCTCCAGCTTATGCCCCAACTTCACCATCATATTCCGCTACTTCACCGGCCTACTCACCTACATCCCCATCATATTCACCTACATCACCAGCTTATTCACCAACGTCCCCATCATACAGTCCAACTTCACCATCTTATTCACCAACATCACCATCCTATTCACCAACCTCACCAAGTTACAGCCCAACATCCCCGAGCTACAGTCCAACATCACCATCATATTCCCCAACTTCGCCTTCTTATTCTCCTACGTCGCCATCTTATTCACCAACTTCACCATCTTATTCACCAACTTCACCATCCTATTCACCAACCTCACCATCATACAGTCCAACATCACCTTCGTATTCACCAACATCCCCATCATATTCACCAACCTCACCAAGTTACAGTCCAACATCCCCATCATACTCGCCAACTTCTCCATCATACTCACCTACCTCCCCACAATACTCGCCAACTTCTCCATCATATTCACCAACCTCACCTCAGTATTCACCAAAATCTCCTTCTTATTCACCAAAGCAAGATTCTGATGAAAAGAAATGAGGTGCTGATATGGATTTATTCAAAATTGTGTTATATATTACGGGTTACTGCTTACTTTAAACGTTTAGATAAAATCTCAAAAAAAAGTCCTTTCGATAAATCCTGCGTAGTTATTGCTATTACAATTTAACTTCTGAAGTGCTTAGTTATGATCTAAATAACATCTAATTACTTCATTATCATGCAGTCTTCTTTGAAATCAACCCAGCAAACATATCGAAGGAATTTCCATCTGGCTGTAACTTAAATTTTTGACCAGTCGGCTTATCATTACGATCAACTTCCTCAGCAGACAAAAGTCCAAAATCATCGGTAATCCCTGTAATCCTCACTCTTGCGTGTCCATGGTCTTTCAAATGAACAATTTGACCAGTATGTAACCAGTGCTTATAATATAAAGGTAATAAAGGCCTGAAACCTTCTCTCTTGAACTGTTCGAATAATGTACCCATGTAATACATGTATTTAGACATTAGCAACTCAGGGGTGATCAGATCTAGTTTAGGTTTCCCTTCTCTGGTTCTTGCCTCATTCAATAAGTTGATAGTGGAGTTGATTGAAGTAGTTGGAGCAGCGTTGGACAAGTTGATACCGGTACCAACGATGACTTTGTACTTGTTCTTGAAAACATTGGTGTTGACTAAAATACCTGCAATCTTGACATATGTAGGTTCATGGTCTTGTGAGTTTGTGATTTGGCCAAAATATTCAGGTTTGATTGCGTATATATCATTAGGCCATTTTAAACGGATTGGAAGTTCTTCATAGCCATCACCTAGGGTTTTAACTGCTTCTAGTACAGCAATGCTGGTCAAATATTGGATGAAGACAACTGGCGCATGTGTCAACGCTGTAGGCAGATCTAGAACTAATGATGAGGCAACCACACCAGGAGGATTGATCCACACGTTACCACCGCGACCTCTACCTGAAACTTGAACAGTAGCAGCAACAACAAGACCTGAAGGTACGTTACTCAAAATGTTGAAATTCTTGTCTAACATTGATGAAGTAGAAGTCACAACTTCACCGTACAACAAAGTAGAGCCTGCTTCACTACCATTGAGGCTTCCATAACTTTCTTGCAACAGTCTAAAGTATTGTCTGATATCGAAGTAAGGGGTTAGTTTCCTCTCAGGAGCGGAGTCTGTAAACACGTAAAGCTCCTTAGTAACTGTGTCAGGGTCTTCGAATTCTTGCTGTTTGTCCAGATGATCTTGATGAGACGCTTCCTCACCCTTGTGTAATCTAAAAGTGTCACTAGGACCGACAATAAGATTCTTGTAATCGCCAGATAGACCAATGTCTGAGACTAATGAGTTTGTAATCTCTGAGACTTTACCATTGATAGGGGAGAACAGAATAAGTGGTGTTAATCTAGGCCTGACAATTTCATTATCATTGACCTTTAGACCTAGTCTTTTCAAGAGGCTTCCCAGTAATCGCTGTCTTCCATCGTTGTTTTCTCTTAATTTGTTTACAATTGATTCATACTGTGGGTCATTAGCATCAGGCTTCATTATCTCTGGGACATATTCTGGATGTGTTCCTGTTAAGATAGCAGCACCTGATCCAACTTTTGAATAGACAGCAGCAGCAGGTATTCTACCGTAGTCGACAGAGATGGGATCCAAGTACTTTGCCAAGACAGTGACGTTATCAAAGGTTTCGGCATCGACAAAGACAGCACCGCCATTATAATAATTGTACACTTCATCAATATCAAGACCTAGTTCTTCTTTATTGACAGCTAATCTTGCCAGTTGAGAACCTTTCTCAGAGCCATAGTCAAATCCAGAAAATGCAGCACCTCTAGCAATACCAGGAAACAATTTCAACTCTCTTGGGCCACTGACTTCCATAGCTGGATTGCCTACTTCAAATTCACAACGAGCAGAACCATAGTAGCCACCAGCACAGAAACCGAGATAACGACCACCTTTCCTTATGAAACTTGAGATGATCTTATTACCTTCGCCATTGAGCTCTCTGCACATTGGCAAGTCTGCACCACCTGGAACAACAAGGAGAGAGGTTTTTGAACTCCATGGCTCTTTGAGCAGAGTTCTCGAATCGACACTGACGACAGCATAGAAAGGGGACAAGTATCGGCGCAGGGACTCCAGACAGTGCTTGACGGACTCGGGGGTTGTCCCTGGGCCCGAGTAGACCAGAACGTTCATGTTTCTTGTGTGTAAATAGCGTCTGAACAGCGTTTTTAGAGGGAGTCGAACTGCTTTATGTACAACTCTGGAGTCATGATTGCAGAGATGTCAGGTTAGTTTATTTTCCGAGTGAAAGTTGAAAATTGTTGGACAACGATTGCAAGTTGGACTGAATCATTTGAGTCAACTCTACTGAAGACCAGCCAAAGCCAAGGGCCCAAACAGTCCCAACCTCTTCCCAGGACAGTTCAGTATGATGCCGATAGCGAACATCGGTGCAGGTTTCCTACTTAGAAGAACCCCGTTAAAACCACTGAAATTACTAAGACCGGTCTCAATGTTCTTCAGTAATGCACAAAGAAGCTTTCATCACTGTTCAACACTACTCACTGACACGCAGCGGAAGCAGAAGCTGGTAAAAAAGATTAACGAACTCAAAGATCTCAAAGTCGTCACTAAATCTAAGGAAATCTCGCAGAAGCTAACCAAACCCATCAAAAAGCTTATCCCGGAACATGAGAACATCTACACTATTCCCAACATACTCACCTTCACCCGGTTACTGGCAGCTCCCGTCATTGGCTACCTGATTGTGAAGGAGCAGATTTGGTGGTCCTTTGGTCTGTTCACTTACTCTTGTGTCACAGATTTCGTGGACGGGTTCATCGCTAGAAGGTACAAAATGCATTCTGTTGTGGGGTCCGTTATAGATCCCATGGCCGACAAGTTCCTCATGGTAATATGTACTGCCTGCCTAGCTCATGCTGGCTCAATGCCACTTTACTTGGCCGTGTTTATCTTAGGTAGAGACATTTTATTGGGCATATCTGCCTTATATTATAGGTATATTTCCTTGCCAGCTCCGAAAACTTTCAAGAGATATTGGGATTTCAGTATTCCATCAGCTGAAGTTCACCCAACTACCATCTCCAAATACAATACTGGTTTCCAGATGTTATATATCGCAGGTGCTGTGGTGAAACCTGTCCTGTTAACTGTGATTGATCCATCATACATCGACATACTAAATACGTCTTTTGATTATTTTGGCTACTTTGTCGCTAGTACAACTTTACTCAGTGGTCTTTCATATGTCTTTTCCAAAAATGCAGTCAAGATCTTGAATCAAAAGGAGATACTGTGATAACCGTGTATATAATTTAATGAAGCCCCACGCATAGAACATATTCCAAAATAATTTTGTAGTCACTACAGCCATGATAATTCAGAAAAACTATGTCATGTATCTCCAATTAAGCTGATTATCGACTGATTGTGATATCATCAATACGCAAAATTGACTTTACAGTTTCAGCAGCTAAAGTTATAGCACTTGTACTGACCAAGACAGGTTGTAAGACATGTTCTTCGTAAGTGTTAGTAGCGCCTGATCTTCTCGCTGAGATACCAGCATTTCTTTCACCATTTTCATGTTTATTGCGCAAGTCAGTAACGACATTGATACTGTTTAAACCAGCATTTTCAGCCAATGTAGTTGGAATGACTTCTAAAGCTTCAGCAAATTCTTTCCAGATAAATTGTTCTGTACCCGATAAAGTTAATGATTCTTTCAGTAAAGTTCTTGAAACTTCAATTTCCGGAGCACCACCACCTGCAATTAGGGCTTTTTCTTTAACCAAACAACGGATAACACATAGAGCATCATGTAACGAACGTTCAGTTTCATCCAAGACCAAGTTGTTAGCACCGCGACACACCACCGACACTGTTGGTTTGGTAACGTTCTTAACACCTGTGATCTTGACAATTCTTGAGCCTGATGATTCAATTTCTTCAATCAAATCGGCAGAGCCAAGTCTATCTTCTGTAAATAAATCAATGTCTGAGATTGGTTTGCATGATAATGATTTACTTAAAAACTCAATCTCATCACGCTCAATATCTCTAATGACCACAATGCCCAACTTTGATAAGAAATGTAACGATAGGTCATTGACAGCATCACGCAAAATGGATTTTTGAATCAATAGCACGTTACATTTGGCTTTTTTGATTTTTTTGCAAATATTCAATAGATATGCTCTTTCTTCTTTCAGGATTTTATCCATCTGCCTATAGTCATTAACAACAACGTTATTCTCCATATCTGGCTTCGGTGGAGATAATTGAAATTGAATTAAGCCAATTCTTGCCTTTTCGATTCTGGTTGGACCACCAGCAGATTTCACAACGTTTTGGGTTAAGACAACACCATCAACCAATTCAGTATCATCAATGGTACCACCAACTTTCTTGATCAACTTGATATCAGATAAATCGACATTTGTAGAATCTTCATTTACTATCTTCAATACTGAATCAACAGCCAATGGGGCTAATAAATGTGAATGTTGACCGACGATCTTGGATGATAGGGAAGTAGTAGCAGCCCGAATCAAAGCTTCACGGTCATCTAAGGAGATCTTGACAGACATATCCAATAAGATCTCAACAGATCTCTTGGCAGCTCTCTGGAATGATTCTGCTATGATCGTTGGGTGAATCCCCTTTTGTAGTAATTTATCAGCAGCACCTAAGAGGGCACCGGTTAAGATGACAACTGAGGTAGTACCATCACCAGCTTCAACATCTTGGGCACCAGAGACGTCGACCAGCATCTTTGCAGCAGGATGCAAGACTGCCATATGTTGTAAAATTGTGTGACCATCATTGGATATGATGATTTCACCTTTCCCTGTCTTGATCATCTTATCCATACCTTTGGGACCCAAAGAGGTTCTGATGGCATCGGCAACGGCTCTTGCTGCGAGAATGTTTGCCTTTCTAACCTCCTGAGGCTTCTCCCTGTTTTTGAAAGTGGCATTGGATGGGGCCACGGCAGCTTTGGACATGTTTGAACGTTGGCTTTCGTGATGTTGGTGATGTGTTATGGTTTACAATACGCTTCCTTTTGATCTTTTGATGGCCAATTTTTTTTTCATTCGACGCGAAATGTTCTCCCGCGAATGCGTTCTACATAGAAAGTGTCATCGAGCACGTTCGCGGAAAATATTTGCCTCGAACTTGAATTGGTGGTGGATACGATGAGATACAACTTTTACTAAAAAGAAGTCTTTTAGTAATTCACCGAGAAAGACAGATCAGATATGTCTGAACATGTGTTTAACGAGATCAGAGTCACCAGAGAACAGATAATAAACTGTGCATTTAGCTCATGGTATCCAAGATATAAGAAACATGTCCCTAAATCGCGTATAATCAAACCATTGCCTCAAGCATTCATTGACTATTTGAGTAGTGATGGGATTGATTTGCCAAATGATGGTAGCTTCAACGTTCAGGTTGGTGAGAACAATGATTTCAGTGACTGGTCTAGTGATGAAGAAGAAGAGGAAATGAACAATAAGGCACCGAGTGAGCCAAAGAGACCCGTTGATGAGATTTTTTCAGAGTTTCAAGACGTTCATCAACAAATCAAAGATATCATTAAAGAATGGGGGGCGGTGACGCCCAAATTGAATTGGTCTGCACCAAGGGATGCTACCTGGATAATGGCTACTAATACCATGAAGTGTGAAAATGCCTCAGACGTTTATTTATTACTTAATGCTTCTAATTACATCATGCATGATTTGTCAAACGCCTTTGATGAAGTTGAAGAAGATGACGGTGAAGAGATTAAATCCACACAACAAGAGTATGAATTGATCCTTAGAAAATGGTTCAACGTGAATCCAGCACTAGAATTTAGAGTGTTTGTTAAAGATAAGAGAATCGTTGGTGTCACACAGAGGGATCTGAACTATTACGATTATCTAGAGAATTTGAAAAGTACTTTTAGAGACTTGATCGATGAATTCTTTGAAAATGTCCTTGCTGATACATTTCCAGACAATAACTACGTCTTTGATATCTATTTGCCACGTCCGTTCCAGAAAGTGTACCTACTTGACATCAATCCATTTTCAAGAAAGACAGATCCACAACTATTCACATGGCATGAATTGACATTGATTGAACCAGAGCACACTATGGAAGAGTACGATTTCCGGCTGATAACAGAGACAAACAAGGGAAGATTTGCTGCCAAAGAACATTCGGAGAACCAGGTTCCTAAAGACGTTGTTGATGCTTCACTGGACTCTTCTGCCATGGCCGAGTTGGCAAAGCAGTGGAAGGAACTTCAAGTGAAAGGCGATGCTGAGAATTGATATTCGGCAACTAAATGGTATAAAAGCTGGTGATTCCCCACCAAAAATTAAATCGGGAGAATTCGTTTCAACAAATTGTCGAAACGCACTAGAAGACCATGGAAAAAGTGGAAGAGCGAGTTTTAGTGCTTGGTTATGCTTCTGCAGAGGTTGGCGGTATCTTGTGTGATATTCACACGGGTGAAATGAAGATTATTCCCAATTTCTCACAGGATTCAGCAATAGAGACCACGGCGGCTATTCTCAATTCATTTTCCCCAACTAATGTTCTGTTACCGGCTAGGTTATATGAAGAACTCACAACGTTTGTACAAGAGAAATGTATGTCTTTCGACACACTGACTAAATTTAGACCATTGTTATTAACTTTGTGAAGCGACGGCGTTGAACTATGTTGCTGAAGTTTTGTCATCTAAATCTTACAGATTGAACTCAAGTGATGGTGTAATAGACTTTTTAGTCAACCGCGATAGTTGCCTAGGAGTTAAAGCCAAATCATTGTTGAACTCAGTCAGATCAGATTCCTCTTTATCAGTTTCTGTATGATTAGATACCTTATTTCATCTTGTATTGATCACTTTCTTCATCTACTAACTACCAACCCCAGAGAACTTGCTTCTATGCTATGCAGAACTCTGTGAATGCTATATTAATGGGTCATGATGTCGATGATAGTTCGCTAGCATCTAATCTTAAAGTTGTTTCCATCTTCCAGGCTGATTCATTGATGTATCTCTCTGAAGATGCTTTTCTTGATCTTCAGATATTGAAAAAAACACCTGAACAGCGTTGTCTCCTCGACCTATTCATTCATAATGCAGGATCTGCTTTGGGCCAGAGATATTTGAGGAACCTATTTAAAGCACCTGTTTCTGACATAGCTGTTATCAATACGAGATTAGAAGTCGTGGAAACTTTGCTTCAGGATGATAATTCGATCCACTTCGAAGATATCAGAACGAATCAAAAAGGTATTGGTGATATTCATAAGATTTTAAACGCTTTGAACATCAACAAGTTGCAACTAACATCATGGAACAAAATAAAATCTCTGATTCATCATTCAATTCAGATTATTTATGCTATTGACAAATTACGCAGCTCAAGAAAACTCGCTGCCCTTCATGATATATTTGACTCAGACGATTTGAACGTGTTGCGAAGTTTAGACAATGACATTGAAGTTGTAATAGACTTCGAAGAATCCATCTTGAACCAAAGGGTCTATGTTAAAGATGGGTTCAATGAAGAACTAGATGATGCAAGGGCAAAATATAACGAATTGGAAAGAAAACTTGCTGAGTTTGCTAGTATTGTATGTCAAAGTAATTCAGACATTCCATCAAATGCATTAAACGTTGTTTACATCCCACAATTAGGATACTTGACATCTGTTGAGAGAAGTGCAGTGTCATTGGAATATGTACCTCGAGACTGGAAAGAAGTTTTCACTACAGCCTCGAACTGGTATTTCAAGGAACAAATCACAGAAGAAGCAGATGAAAACTATGGCGATGTTTATCAAACAATTGTAGATGGCGAGATTGAAATCATTACTCAATTACAAATGGAAGTCTTGGAACATGAAAAGACGATCATTAAAGTTTGTCTCAAATTGGCAGAATTGGATTGTTATTGTGCAATTGCACAAACTTCAGTACAGCATGGATTTATGAAACCACAGATCATCAATAGTCCAATTTTGAACATTAAACAAGGCAGGAACCCTTTGAGTGGAGATACCTTGAATAGTTTCATTCCTAATGATACCGTAACTTCTGAGAAACAAATCAGTATAATAACAGGTGCTAATGGTTCTGGAAAATCTGTTTATTTAGTCCAAATCGGTATCATAGTCTATTTATCTCATATTGGCTCCTACGTCCCAGCTGAGTCTGCCCAAATTGGCATAGTTGATAAGCTCTTGACCAAGATAATTACTCATGAATCCATAGAGAGATGCCAGAGTACATTTTTCATTGATTTACAGAAGATGGCCAATTGCATACATCAAAAAACTAATCAAAGTATTTTACTTGTGGATGAATTTGGTAAGGGAACAGATGTGATCGGGGGTCCCGCATTATTAGGAGCCATAATTGAGCACTTGAATGAGTTTAAGCCAGGGAGATGCTTCATGACGACCCATTTCCATGAATTGTTTAAAGACAACATTTTGCAATATGTGGGGAACGTTAAACATTATCATATGGATGTGTTATTTACTGATCAAGCTTCCAAAAATTTGACTTGCTTGTACACTTTGAAGGAAGGATTGGCCACTGATAGTTTTGGAATTATGTATGTTGTCTTGTTCAATTCTTTTAAAAAGGTGACTACTGACTCCTTATCTTTAGTTGTGCAGAGAATCATGGAATACCCTCAAATATCACAAGGCGAGCGTGGGAGATCTTAAGATCGGAGAAGTTATTAAAGGATGACTGTTTAGATGATAGAAAAGTAAATGAGGCAGTGAGTATAGTGATTCATACTGATTATAAGTAAACTGAATGTTACTAACAGTATAGAAACTTATTACTAAAAAGTTTTTAGAATGGGATCTTGATTCTAATCACTACTCCAAAGAAGAAATTTTTGAACATTTGAAAAAAATTCTACATGTGGGTAGCATCACATTATAGATTGCCTCATTAACTGTCATTATTAAATTAAACAAGTCCCCGTTAGCGTATTCTTGGACTTGGGATTGGTGGTGGATTTTTCCGTCTCTTTACATGAAGAAGCTTTCTTGGTTGAGGTGGAGGTGGAGGGGGTAGAATGGCTCTCTTAGACATTGAGTTTAGCGACGACTGAGAGTCATTAGATTGAATCAAAGCCAGTGGAGCTGTACTTTCTTCCAATGCGTCATCATCATCTTTTTTCTCCTGAAGCCAATCGATATTTAAACATTTCAATGCCAATCTTTTAGTAGTTTCTGTCTGATTCCAAAATTTGATTTCACTTTGCCCTGCAAGGTATTTCAAAAGTTGGGTCAATTCATCCATCTTATGCCTTGTATGCTCAAAATGTCGATTCTTCAATACTGGGTATAACACTCTGAGAAATGTATTTCTGATGTTCTCTTCTTCTTCGGATAAATCTCTCAATTCACGGATTAGAACTTCAACAAGAACGTTAAGGTCATTATGATAGAATAAATCACTAGTTGACTTATCAGTGAATATTAAATAAAGGATCTTCGAAATCATAATCTGTAAACATCTATCATCTTCCCTGTTAAAGTACATCAATAAGCATTCATTGAAATTTCTCGAAGAATCAGAACCATGGTTTGATATAGCTGAAAAAACCTTGTTTTCTATCTGACCATCTCGTGCTGCAATCATGAATTGTTCATTGATAGCCAGTATGAACTTGAACTTGGAAGCATTGAAGACGTCCTCTTCAGAATAAGCAACAATCAAACTCTCAAAGATATATTTAACAAAAAAATGATCTATTCTTTTCAGATCTTCAACAGGAATGGGTAAATATTTACAAATCTGAAACAACAAATCCAACTGAACAGTTGTCATTTTCTTCAAAACACCCACGGTGCCAATCTCAGCATCTTCATGTTCTGGTAATTGTTTCAAAGTCTGAAAAGTATGATAAATGTTCTTATAAATAACCCAAAATCCATGATAGTCGAGAATACTCTGCAATAAAGAACTATCATTCTTGCAATCGAGCAATAAGGCATAACTCATGAAATACTTGAAATTGACTTCAAGCTGCTCCATATTGAGAAGTGATAGCATTTTTGATATACAAAAGATCTTATTGTGCTCATAGAGTTCAGAATGTATTAGATACAAGGCACATCGATACATGTCCTGGTCGTCGTTCACGTAGATTTGAATATGATCTGAAGCAACTTTCAAGAACATTACAAAGGCCTGGTTACATCTTGATTGGTCAGCCGAGGTATCAGTTAAGATTGAATTCTGTAGGTACGTCCAAAACTCTTCTTCATTAGAGAAGATGAGTTCATCTGTCATAACGTCTAAGGGTTAATAATTGGGTGGAATGAAATGGTTGTAGCCGGCAGAATATGACAGGGAAATGAGTGGAAGATTGATGAATATGAACAACAGCGAAAAGTCAAAACAAGTACACAAGACAGACACACAAGAATGGTTCAGAAGCCCAAATTTTTAAGAAATTTCTGTTAGAATTCCTTTGTTGACTTTGGCTTTGCTTTGGGAGCTTTTTTTTCCGAGATTCTTTGTGTCTGCCACATTTCATCGGTAAAGTCTTTTCAGTTCCACAAATAATTGACACAATAAATGTATAACTGTGTTCGAAGGAGGTGGAAATGTCATTATACGAGGTGAGTTTTGGGTACCCAATAAGCCAAAGGAGATTAGTACTAATTAAATGAACTTCAGGGATACGAATTGGTGGATAAAGCAGAACAACTCGTCTCAAAGCGACAATTCAAAGAGGCTTCAACACTTTACAAGCAAGCCAGTATCAAATTTGGTGAGAATGTTGGCAAAACTCAAAGTAAAGAGATTAACGAGGCATTAACACTATTAAAAGAACAGTATGGTAAACGATCAAATGAAATGAAGACTTTGGCAACTAGCAATGTCTTGAAAACTGGAAGGAACTCAACTACTCCGAGAACTAGTGGTACGAATACCCCATCTTTACTCAAAAAGATGTCAGATAATAGCCCGTCAACTTCACTGGCCTCTGCTAGAGGAATTCCATCAATGGAAACATTGTCGTTGAATGTAGATGGGGATATGGATCCCGTTACTCGATTTCAGATCCAAGTTTATAATCTTATCAAGACTCCAAAGTTACAAACCGATGATATTGATACCGAGGCAACCAGCCAGGAAAACATACCACCTTCCGGGAAGTCCATAGAGGAGCTTGAATTAGAAAACCGTACTTTGAAGCAATTACTGGGTAAGTACAGCGAAAACTTACAAGTTTATGAAAGTTACAATAAGAAGATCAAAGCAAATATCAAAAATTGTCTTGGACACTTGAAGAAGGAACTACAAGCTCAAGATAGAAAGAGGAAGGTGGAGTACGAGGCAAAGATTGAGTCCTTGAATAAAGATAATGAGAAGTTATCCTTACAGATTCAAAAACTAAAACAAAGATGGGATGAATTAGTACAGAGTGCAAAGAAGAGGCGTTCAAGCACAGCAAATGAAGAACGTGAAGAATCTACAAGTTGAAACCTGGATACATTCAAGTTATATTATCTATGCTGATGATTTAATACCGTTCATCATCTCCTCCTTAGTGATTAAATGACCAATAGTTTCAATGTGGCCTAATAATTCATCAATGTTATTGGACCATTCATTCAATAATTCATTCGAATCCTTAGGTTTAGCAAAACTAACAATCTTAGCTGGTCTGTTAATCTTTGCAAAAATGACACCTTGGTTGACTAATGATATGATAAATTGTTCAGTTTCAGACTCGGTCAAGTCTAACAATTGATTCAATCTAGACAATGTTATCTTGGTGTAATAAGTGGAGATGACTCTTAAATTATGCTCAATAACACGATCACGTAAATCATCCCAATGTTTCTTATTATTAGCGTCACTGTTATTGAAGTATTCACTCTGATTTAACTCTTTACTATATAATTCCTTAATGATAGGCCATCTCATTAATTCTTTGGTGATGAACGATTTGACCAATCTATGGTGTAGTTCAAGTTTCTTCAAATTGTTATCATTATCCAACTTGTGAATCAAATCATTTTGTAAGTTATCGTATGGAGACAAGATAATGAAGTAGACTATGTTGATTAAGATTGGCTTCCATTTGTTGATATCAGATTTAATATCTTCAATTTCGTAAATGGCTAAATAATGTTTGGCAATATTCAAATATTCATCGTTATGTAGGCCGATTTGAATTAATAATTTATAGTATGATAGCTTAATATCCTGGTAATCTTCCTGTTGTAAAGTCTTGACCAAGATCTTTCTTGATAAGATGGTGGCCTGAGTAAAATCACCTTTCAAGATACATAATTCAACTTGTTCCAAGATAAATTCCATCTTTTCTCTCAATTTCATTGAACCATAAGTTTCAACTTGTAATTCAGTCAATAAATCAGTAGCTTCATCGATTTTACCTTCTTTTCTTCTAATGTTGGACAAGATTCTTGTAACCCTAGCCCTTTCAACTTCGACAAATATCTTAGATTCAGTGACAGTTCTAATGGTTTCAATTACTTCAATCTTTGTATCTTGGTCTGGTGTTTTATCTAGATACTCAATAGCTTCTTGGATAAAAACTTGAACGGCTAATTTTAACTGACCATGTTTCTTAGATAATAACACTAGCTGTTCATTTAAACCTTTCCAATCACCGTTGTCACCTAATAACTGAACAATTTTTGCTAGCACTCTCTTTGAAGAAGCAAGGTCAGATGCCTGACGGGTTTGCTTCTCGAGGAATAAGTATTTTTCTAAAGCGGTTGTGTAATCGGACTATAATACGACCTTGTTAATATGATGTTGCCACTAAGGAATAGATATTGTTATTTTAAAAGGGAACTCACTTTAGCCAAAAGTTCAATTTGCGGGAATTGTTCGTCAAGGATCTCTTTGTAATCCTTTTCAGCTTTGATTGGGGCATCTCTCGACATTTCGATTCTTGTTTATCAACCAAAATCGTTAAAACTTCATTCTTTTGACCTTGTTGATTTTGGTGATTCTTCGGTTTTTGTCCGTGGAAACTTCGCGAATACACCAGCCACATTTAACTCCCTGTTTTGGGCTAAAAGATCAAAAGTGGCTGGTGAAGGATGAGCCCTTTTCGCGGATTGTGGCTAATTCCAAAAATTTTTATAAGAAAAAGTTAAAGGTTGTATAAACCTAAAGAACCAGTTCTAAAGACAAGGCAGTTGATATAATCCATTACACACAACATAATGGCTGGCTCACAACTGAAGCAACTGAAGGCTGCACTGAAGGAAAACGGTCTTACAGGTCAAACTAATGTGAAACACAAAAAGGGATCCAAAAAGGCCCCATCTGATACTCGTCGTGATGATAGAGCTGAAGTCATCTCCAGGATCAGAGAACAATTTAACCCATTTGAGATCAAAGTTAACAGAAAGAAGTCTGCTGTTGATACCAGTAAGATGAAAGGTGCACAAGGTAAGCCTGGTATTTCGAAACAAATTGGTGAAGATGCAAGAAGAATCCAGTACGAGGCAAAGAAGGCTAGAAAGAACAAACTAGGTAGTATAAATGATCGTCGTTTTGGTGAGAGAGATTCTACTTTGACCCCAGAGGAAAAAATGCTTGAACGTTTCACTCGTGAAAAGCAATCACAAAGTTCTAGAAAAGGTTTATATAGTCTCGATGACGATGATGATGATGAGGTCTTTGGTGATGGTATGGGTGAAGGTCTAACACATTATGGTAAATCTTTATCATTACAAGACGATTTTGAAGAAGATGACATCAATAATAGTGATGACGATTTCCTAAAACCAAAAAAGAGAAGTGTCAAAGATAGAGATGGTACTGAAGATGCCGATGATGCTCAACAGCCAGTTCCTAAGAAGAAGACTAAAGCTGAAGTTATGCAAGAGGTGATGGCCAAGTCCAAATATTATAAGCAACAGCGCCAGTTATTACAAGAAAAAGTCGAAGAAAAAATTGGAGATTTAGATGAAGAATTTCAAGATGTCTTGAGTGAATTAAGCTCCATCCCAAAGCCACAAAAGCAGCCTGAGTTTTCCAATGACCCTAATATTACCAGCTATGAACAATCAGTCAGGGAGTTAAACATGGAGAGACGTGCCGCTCCAGCTGATAGAACAAAGACAGAGGAAGAGCTAAGAATTGAAAGAGCAAATAAGATGAGAGAACTTGAAGAGGCTAGATTGAAACGTATGAATGGTGAAGATTTTGCAGAGAAGGGTGCCGATGATTTAGATGATGATTTCTGGGTTCAGAGTGGTGACGAAGGTGAAGGATTCAGCGTTGATGGTGAAGCTGAATTATCAGAAGAAGCTGGAGAAGAACCAGAGGACGATGATGTTGATAATGAGGAAAGTGGTAGACCTAAGAAAGCAAAAGTTGTCAATATCACATGCCCTGAAACCCACGATGAATTTTTAGACATCTTGGAAGAAATTGAACTCAAAGAGACCATAACGCATACTAATAAAATTCTTCAAACATATGCTCCTAGATTTCAAGCTGGCAACAAAGAAAAGTTGGCGAATTTCACGATTATTTTATTCCAACATATCTTATACCTTTCGGAGTCTAACCTAATAGAAAAAGAAGCCGAAGCATTCTCTGAAATTCAAGAAGGGTTGATCCAAATTGTCAAGAAACTAGCTGAGAAATACAATAACGAGTTAACTGAAGCATTACGTGATAAATTGGAAGAGATTCATGATAGAATTCAAGATACAATTTCAGGCGATGATGAATTCCCAAGAGTATCTGATTTGACTTTCTTTGCATTGGCTGGTTTGATTTATTCTACTTCGGATCACTACCATTTGGTGGTCACTCCAGCCTCAATCATCATGGGCGAAGCTTTGGAGCAGTTGAAATATAGCTCATTAAATTCATTAATCGGTGGTGCGTTCATTGCGGAAACTTTTTTAACATATCAAAGAATCTCAAAGAGATACATCCCAGAAGTTTCATTCTTCTTGCAAAAAGCTTTGTTGGCATTATTACCAGAGAAAATCGAAGTCAAGGACATTGGTATTTCTACTGATTACAAATTCCCAATCAACGAATTGATCAAGGATGCTCCACAATTGAGAGTCTCTGATATTGACCGTGATTTGACTGAATCTCATAAAAATTCATTATTACAAAAATTGTTATCAATTTTAGAACTTGCATTGGATACATGGAAGGATAAGAGTGCATTAATTGAAATCTCAACTCCATTCATCACCATTTTATCACATTTCAAAGCCTCATACCCTGAATTCAAACAATTAGACGCCCTGTCATTGAAATTTCAAAGATTAGTGACGTTCGCTAAAGATGAACGTAAGCCATTGACATTACAAAGCCATAAAAAATTGGCCATTGCTTCATATGCTCCTAAATTCGAAGAGAATTTCAACCCAGAAAAGAAATCTTACGATCACGATAGACAAAGACAAGAGATTAATAAGATGAAGGCCCTGATTAAACAAGAAAGAAAAATCACATTACGTGAAATTAGAAAAGATTCTAGATTTGAAGCTAGACAACAGATCAAAGAGAAGAAAGAATCATACCAAGCTTATCACTCTAAAATGGCTAAAATCCTTAACACTATCAATACAGTTGAAGGTGCTGAAAAGAATGAGTACGAAAGAGAAAAGAAAGCTCGTAAAGGTAAAAAATAAAATCCCAAGTAGTATGCTCAGTTGGATCATTAATAAAGTGTCATGTATTCATAAAAAATATCAAACGCCATTAATGTGCTATATGATAGTCTTTGTAGAATTGGTTAACCATACCAAGGACACCAGGTTCTTTACCGATATCATCTTCAAGTTCATTTAGATCAGTCTTTGGCAAGGTGGTGATGTATGAATCACCTAATGTTTGATGGTGGTCTGAAAGTGTTGGTTGTCTTCCACGCAAATGAGCAACTCTGCCCTTTTGACGATCGAAAGGATCGAGTATAAATGATTGCGCACCAGGTTCATCCATATCTCCACGGTTCACTAGACGCTGGGATGGCTGGTACAATGATTGACTCATCTGTGGATTGAGTCTTTGTCTGTTTGGACTGGACCCATTTCTTTGTGTTTCTTGGTTATTACCGTAACTATCAAGGAAGTACAAATATGATTTCATCATTTTTTCGTCTCCTGGATTGTAATATGTACCTCTGTTTCTCCTTTTTTCATGTTCTCTCTTTTTCAGCTTAGCCTTTTCAAAGTTGAACATAGCAAACGTACATACATAACCTAATCCATCAACATGAACTGAGTACTCCCTGAAAAAGTCAACGATTTTATCAGATGATTTTGGGAGTGAAAACCAAAGAATAAAGGGCGTCAAGACAAGACTTGCAATTTCTCTTACTAGTAAGACAGGCTTGAGAGAAAAATATTCACAAAATTCTAAACGAACCTGATCAGTATGATATTTCCCCTCCCAATGCTGTGGAAAATAGTGGGTATATTCAGCAACATTCCTCAAGCTAGCTTCAGAATCATAAACTTGATATTCTTCAGGAATAGCTCCATGACAAATAGCCCATATGGTACCAAAAATACTGATGTAGAATAAGACAGTTCTGTCTTTAGTAATTTCAAAGTTGAAGAACATATCCGGGTCTAGAATAGATAAAATACCTAGAACGGCAGCAAATGAGCCAGAAATGAAGGCAATGAATTTCAAAACCACCACGGTCTTCTCCTTGGGAAACTGGTCGACGTACTTTGAAGCTTCTGGGACACTGAGGTTCAACCTTCTTTGAAATAAGTGATATAACTCATTGAATTCTCGAAACTTCCACTCTGCCAATGGCGTATACTGTCTTGATCCAATGGATCCAGGATTCTTTTTGTATTCATTGAAATAACGGAAAAAGTATAACAGCAAGAAATATGCGACGAGCAACGGTGACAATATGATGTTCAACAAACCCGCCATCATGAATCTTTTTCTCAAATCATCTGATAGTTCTCTTCTCTTTGAATCCCTCAAGAATTGTTGTCTCACTTGACCAGCCTCATTAAATACGAAACCTGAGATGCATAGTTGCAAGTTCCACTCTAATGTTTTGGTCAAAATATTTTCCTTGTGCCAGGGGAAAGGAAGGGTCAAATCAAGTATATCCTTGTTAAATAGTGCAATATAATAATTTTCTTTCCTCATAATTCGGTTAGCAATATCATGAGCATCAATTCTAGATTTGGATTTCTTGTCAGAAACATTAGAAGTGATGGCATTTTGATCTTTCAACAACATGATCCGACGAACAACAACTTGCCATGAGATCGTTTGTATATCAGTATCTGAGATATCAAGTAAATGCTTATAAAATAGATGTATTTCATTGACCTGTTTTGCATCGAAATACAGCTGAACAAGTTTCAACATAAAGTAGATGTAGAATAACCAGAGGCTCATTTTCCATCCTAAACTGATCTTTGAATAACATTGATCAACGGTAATATCTTGCAAACTTTTAGCGTTCGGAAGCTTTAGTTTAGAGTAATCAACACAACTCGTCAGATAAGTGGAAAAGAAGACAATGAAGGCTAATGTAGCCAGATCGAATACTTTGGTCAGCATGATACAGTAGTAACCACTACCAAGGTAGTAAGCATAAACATCTTGCAAAAACTTATCCAAGTTCTCTATGTTAGCCCATTTCCATAATGCACGTTCCTTAGGGTCTAATATGCCCAACTTGGCTCTTCTTGCTCTTTCTTCCTCAGATTGTAAAGGGGAGGATGAGTCAGGCAGTTTTTTTTCTCTTTTATGCGAAATAGGGTCAGATGGAGGTGATGCGTTTTGAAGCAATGGAGCTGCCAGGCTTTCTTGGTGATACTGTGGTTGAGTTGGAGCCCTAGTACCTAACAAAGCGTTTAATCGGCCTTTTGGTTTATTATCTTGCGGATTCAAAGGAGCGGTTTCAGCACCATGAACCATAATTGACAATGGTACTTCATCATCTTTTTCCTCCTCATCTTCATCATCTGCTTCTCTAATCTCATTGAGATCATGATGCTGGTCTCCTTGCTTTAAAGAATTCAAGTCAATGCTGTGTTGGTCAAAATCAGAATCACTCTCTTGATCTGACTCTATCATTGAACGCCTCCCGCCTTTTACACTCTTAGAATGTGTGCTATCCTGAGGAAATCTTTGACTTGGATCATCTGAGTAGTAGTCATCTCGTATACTGGACAACTCTGTTTCACCTTCTGGGAATGTGGAGTTGACACCAAACACCCTTGATAAGAAGGTATTCGGTTGTTGTGAGGTCATCTCTGTGATGTGGTGCTGGAAACTGGCAGCAACGGTGGATATGTTTATAAATGATAGCTCAGATGTCTTTTATGATGAGTGTGAGGATTTAAAGCGCTGCTGAGAGATGTTCAAAGTGTTTTTGATTTCGGTTTCAGTTCCGCCTTTGAAATTGTGACACTTTTCTATGCCTTTTAATCATTGGCATCTGAAAGAAGAAAAATTCGCGACTTCTGTTATCAGATAATTGGTTAAGGACGCATCATAAGAACACTAGAAATATCAGTACAAAAGCTGCTACAAACAGTGTTATATATGCGTGAATCACTTCTATTAAAAAGCCGAGGCTCACTTAGTCAAAGCGAGGAGTCACGACAATTTTATCTTGGACATGACCCAAAAGATAGCTGGCTTTCTCATCTTCGCTTCTATTAAGCATCACAACCTCTTGCAAGAATGTGGTTTTGGAACCTCTAGTGACATCCATGATAATATTACCCACTTTCATTGTTAATTTACCTGATTTGTGGACCCTTAAGGTACCTACTTTACCTTCCAGTCCCTGCTTTTGATCATGGTTTCCGTTTTTGATAGCCTCACCATTCTCCGGTTTAACCCTTGGTCCTTCGACTTCCTCTTGAATTGCACTTTCATCTTCTGGCTTTTTGAATTCTGGGAACACTCTTGGTAATTGGAAGAATAGAAACTTATCCTCCTTATTGTCAATTTCTAAAATCTGTTTAATAATGTCTTTGTGGTCATTCAATCTTTTTTCGCTGTGTTCAGCATCATCTACAGCATCTGGTGGTATATAGGTTGTATCCAACGCTAGCTGGTTGAGCTTCTTATGCAACTGTTCATCTTTCTCTTTCAATATGTCATGCAGACCTTTCTCTGATGGTTCATCCTTGACCGATGTTGGTAAACTATCATCATCCATGACATCACCGGAAGTGATAGATTCTGGCGTAGTTGATCTGGATGTAACTTCCTGTGGTAGCTCAGGTTTGACTTTGACTTCTGTATCTACATGGTCAGCTCTTGGAGCTCTAACTGGGAATAATTCTGAATCTTCTGGTGCAAATCTGTATTCTTTGTTCATATTGATCTTTGTGAGGTCATCTTCATCATCTGAATCAAGTACAGGTGAAGTCTCCCTTGAGGCGCCTTCTCTTTTCACTATTTTGCTTAAAAAATCAGGAGTTGGTGATTGAGTAGCTGATCTTGACAAACTTTGTCTCGTTTCATTAAGCACATTACCAGAGGCCAATGGTCCAGATTGTACTAGATGAGTGCCAGCTAGAGCTCTCCCACCTCTCCCACCACGGGTAGCTCCCCTTCCTCTTGTAGCGTTGCCCCTGACGGCATGCGGTGTCTTCTTTGTCTCTGTGTTAATTGGAGCATCCGCATCTCTCTCTTCTTTTGTCCTTCTCGCAACGGTTTTTGGCTTGAATTTTAACGATGGCTTGGCTGCGGGAGTGGAACGACGTGAAAGTGAATCCAAACGGGAACTTGTGGGTATTTTATCAGACATTATTATTGGAATGTTACTCGAATCTCTGTTTTGAATGCCCTGTGTTCAGGCCAAAATTGGGTAAAATTTTAAGAGCCAAAAAAACAGAAGATGTTACCCGGAAGTCATCGCTTGAAATTTTTTTTTTTTACGTATGAGGAGAAATAAAACGAGACATGTTAAGGTCATAGGATCCAAAAGAAAAGATACGATAATTCGAAGATGGCTAAACGCAGCAAGCAAATGAGCCATAGAGGAGTTCAAGAGGAAGATTTTGGCTTGGATGAGGTGGATTCTTTTCATGCCGAAAGAGAGAAAATTTTACTAGAAGAAGCAGCTCCAGTAAGAACCACTAGAAGATCAAGATACCAAGATGACGATGATGCCTTGAGTGATGACAGCGTTATGAATATCTCTGAAGATGATAGTGATGATGAGGATGTTAATGGTGCCGATAATGATGCTGATGATGATGATGATGATGATGATGCTGAATTTTTTGGTAGAAAGAACGATGATGCAGAGATTGATGAAGAGGAAGAGGGTGCCTGGGGTGATAGAAAGAGTGCCTACTATGGTGCTGACGAGATTGAAGATGAAGAGTCCGCGAAGCAGATAGAAGAAGAAGCAGTACGTCAGCAAAAGAAACATTTGCAAGAACTGAATATTGATGATTATGTTGATGAAGAACTTGAACAAGAATGGTCCAAGAATGCTAAGAAACATGATTACGGCGATCTTTTAGATTCCAAAAATGATTCAAAGCAAACTCTCCACGACATTTCCAAACTAGACCCAAAAACCAGAAGGAAACTAATAACCACATCCCATCCCGAATACATACCCTTATCCAAAGAACTTTTGAAATTAAAGCCAGTACTTGATGAGCTATCAAAACTTCAAAATGAGAATGAGGTGCTCAATGTGAAATTCACTGCATTATCAGCCTATTTGGGGTCCATTACATCATATTTTGCTATTTTCCTAGAACAATCCCGGGATGATGAACCGTTCAGCATGAAAGAACATCCAGTTATGGAAGCTATTTTAAGTTCTAGAGAACTATGGAGACAAGCTAGCTTACTAGAAGAAATGCATGAGGATGAGGAAAGTGAAGAACAAGATAGCCAATTAGATACTAAAATGGATGAAATTGATAGTGAATCAGAATCTGAGGATATTTATGGTTCAGCGGCTGAGAATGTTATGGGATTCGATGAAGAAGAAGAAGAAGAAGCAGAGGAAGAATCTGAGAGTGATGGTGAGTTGAGCATTGATATTTCTAAACCAAGAGAATTCAAGAAATCCAGGGCTCAAGTTGTCGAAGATTTTGCTGAAGGTCAGATTGCTGATGTTGATGCTGAAGAAAAGAAAGCCCGTAAGAAAACTTTACGTTTTTACACTTCCAAAATTGATCAACAAGCTAAGAAGAAGGATGAGCGTTACACTGGTGATTTGGATATTCCATACAAGGAGCGTCTATTTGAGAGACAGCAAAGATTAATCGAAGAAGCACGTAAACGTGGTTTGAACGATGAAAATGGCGCTGATCTTGATGACAATGAATCATTTGATGAAGACGATAACAGAGTTGCCAAATCTATCAATGACGGGTTTGAAGGTGATTATTACAACACAGTTAAGCAAGCCACTCAAGACCGTAAAGATAAACGCAAACAACTCCACAATGAGGCAGTCAAGGCTGCTAAAGAAGGTAAACTTTCAGAACTAAAGGAAAACGTTGATGAACATGGCAAACGTGCCGTTAACTACCAAATCTTGAAGAACAAAGGTCTAACAGCACATAGAAACAAAAATGAGAGAAACTCCCGTGTTAAGAAGAGAAAGAAATATGAAAAGGCCCAGAAGAAGCTGAAATCTGTTCGTGCTGTCTATTCTGCCCCTACTGGTGCTTATGAAGGTGAAAAAACTGGTATCAAGAAAAATTTATCCAAGTCTGTTAAATTCAGAAGTTGAACAGGGGAGCTTACGTTGTTTTAGTTCAATGCAAGTAATTTATATTAGGTTTACATCGTAGTATTCATAGCTGAACATTCTCATCTTCATCATCGTCGAGGTATGCCACAGATTCAGCGGCTTTATACTCATTAATCACGTTCTGCACGGCTTCTCTCGATTCTTCAAATTCTTCTAGCCCATTCTGAAATAACTGACCATCCTTATAGCCACCCAAAAAAGCATTTCTTCTCATAATCTTATCGTATTGCTTACATGTCTTATCAAGCAGCGTGATGATAGAAGATGAATTAGATAACATCAGACCACTGACGTGATTGGAATTGACGGTTTTCAAGTGTTGTGATTTTTTACCATATGCAACGTGCACGGTTGATGAGCTCCAAGGCACAAATTTGGAGCGCTGCTGAGCCTTGATTATTGCCTTTTGGACATCAGTTTGCTCAAAGTCACCCTGTATAATATCAAATATGGAAATGTAGGAGTTGTGTTTATCATCAACATCCACCATTTTGATCTTCTTATCTAATAATTCTAGCATCACATCATACGCTGTGGATTTTCTGAAACTCTTTGCATTTTCAACAAAGTCTGAGGTATATGGTGTATAACTTGGAATAATAAAATGTAAATCTGGAGTTGGGACCAATGTTGATATTATACTAGTTAATGAGTTGTACATATAGCCAGGGTATCTTAAGGTATTTGTTGTTGCTGATATCACAGTGGATATCAATTGATTCTTATTAACTTCATCATTCTGGCCAACTTCTTGAAATACCCTAACAGCATTGCTTCGTAGTGCACTATTTTCAAAGACAATGTTAGCATCTGACGACTCTATTAGTCTTCTTAGCGTTAAGACTGTGTTATATGGCTGGATCACAACATCTGATGACGAGACACTCTCTGGAAACACAGAATACGTTGTAGTTAATTTTTTGTTGTATCTATCCGATAAGAGTTCTAACAAGTATGATCCAAGACCAGAACCTGTACCACCAGCTACTGAATGAAAGATCTGGAAGGCTTCCAAGTTGTCACAAGAGTCCATTTCACGGTCAATGATTTCCAAGTATTCCTCTGCATTCTCGTTACCATAATCATAACCTTTGGACCAAATGTTACCAGCACCTGCTCCATCTTTAGGTATATGAATGTTTCTATCATTAAATAAGTTATCTGTTTGATTCTTCACATCGGAGATGACACCTGGTTCTAAATCCAGAAGAATAGCTCTTGGAGTATATCTATCACCATTGTTGTTGAAAAAAATCTTTGTCTCATCTTCACGCTTATCAGTGACTGTAGAGGTCCCATCCCTTTGGATACCATGCTCTTTGCATAGTTGATTCCAGAACTGTTGACCAACTTGATTACCACATTGACCGATCTGAAGAGTGATGATTTCACTATTTGTTATTAGTAAATCTCCGCTGAAATCTATTTAGGAGAAGATACGTACGGCATGGTCCGAATTACTAGTATTATACTGCCAATTGGCCTTTTTGATGGTAGTTTATTGTTTTAGCACTCTTAATCTCGTTTTCCCATACAGACGTGTATATTGAAAATCGCGAAATCTTTACTAACGTGTTCGGGGATTCTTGGACAGAACCTTGGACAGAACCTTCAAAATGCCTGTGAGCATTCCGGGATCTGAGAGGGGGGGATTTTGCAGTTGAAGAGTATGGAAGAGACTATTTTGTCATCAATTGCTCGGATTTGAACTGTTGTCTATCACAATTGGTGCTGCATTAAACCGAAATATGAATCGGCTGTTTTTCCTTCCTGATTGGGCGAACCGTTCTGTTTTTCCTTCCTGATTGGGCCAAAGAAACAACAGAACGGTTTTCGAAAAAATTTTCTTTCTAAATGGAGATTGGTTCCAAAAAGACACTAGTTACGAGCTCTAAAAGTGAATAAAAGTGCTAATTTGGTTTCTCAACTTGCTCATACCACACATACATTTGATAGTGCAAGTGCCTTTCATTTGCTAGCATATTCAACCATCGCTGATTGCTCTTCATTCCCATTCATTCGCTTTGATTCGAGATCTCTGATCTATTAATAAAACATACCATATTATATCAAATATGAAAATTTCATTATTGCAACTAGGTGTTGTTTTCTCATCCTTATTCAACTATGCAATGGCTGATGCTGATTATATCGTGTGTAATGCCACTCAGTCTTGTCCTGAAGAAGCACCTTGTTGTAACCAATTCGGTGGTTGTGGTTCTGGCCAATACTGTCTAGGTGGTTGTCATCCACAATTTTCATTCAAACCACAAGCTTGTATGCCTATGCCTGTTTGTAAGAACATCACAACCGATTTCACATCAAAGGATATCTTCATGGCACAAAGTGACTACTTAGGTGATCCAACAGATGCTGATTGGTTGTATAATGGTTACCTCGAAGATTATGATGATACTGTCTTAGTGGCTATGCCAAATGGTACCACTGGTACTGTTATCTCTTCCACTCGTTTTGTTTGGTACGGAAGAATTAAATCCACTTTCAAAACTTCAAGAGGGGCCGGTATCATTACTGCGTTCATTTTATTCTCCAATGTTCAGGATGAAATCGATTGGGAATTTGTTGGTTATAACTTGACTGATGCAGAAACCAATTTCTATTACCAAGGTGTTTTGAACTACACCAACGTTAGAGACGTTAGTACTTCTGATACATTCAATAACTACCATACTTATGAAGTCGATTGGAAAGAAGATCAAATTAACTGGTATTTGGATGATCAATTAGTCAGAACTTTGAACAAGGCTGATACTTGGAATGAGACTTCAAACTCATACATGTTCCCACAAACCCCATCAAGAGTTCAATTCTCACTATGGCCTGGTGGTTCTTCTCAGAATGCTGCCGGTACTATTGAATGGGCTGGTGGTGCTGTTGATTGGGATTCCCAAGATATCAAAGATTATGGTTACTACTATGTCAGATTAGCCAATGCTAGCATTGAATGTTATGATCCTCCAGCAGGTACCACCATCGATGGTAACACTTCATACATATTCAACTCCACTTCAAATTTCGATGAGGATTACGTAATGATAACAAACAATGGTACCATTTTGGCTTCAGAAGATGATAGTGGTTTAGATGCTCACTCATCTTCTAGCTCCTCTTCATCTTCTAGTTCATCTAAGTCTTCATCTGCTTCATCATCAACTAAATCTGGCTCTTCCACCGGTTCATCAGCCACAACTTCTGCTACTGGCAATGCTGCTGTCACAACCACCTCGAGAGGTACAGCACAAACCACAAGTACCACCAGTCAATACACTAACACCGGCTTTGCTCAATTCGCTCAAAGCTCCACTACCGCTTCGGGTTCTGGGTCAGGTTCCAGTAAGAACGGTGCCTCCGGTATCGCTGCCGGCTCTTTATTCTCAATGCTTGTTGGTATCGTCAGTTACTTACTAGTATGATTTATTCAATAATACCCTATATCAGAACATTTTCCAAAACAATACACATAAAATAGTCATGTTAATGTTTGTGTGAATTTCATTAAAATATCATCGCAATTACTGTTTGTCGTTGTTGGATACATAGCCCTGTAAATCTTTCTTTTCGGGACATGAACTCTCTTGGTTATTACAATGCTAAGACGGTTTAGCGGAACATGCCAAATAATTACTAGGTTGCTACAAAACTTACTACCAAAACGGTAGATGTTGATGTAAATTACCAGGTTTACCTGAGGGCTTCCCTTCTTCTGTTTTTTATTTGCACATTTTTATTCTCAGGTTTTCTCGAATTAAGTCAGCCAGTTGTTCTTCTATCTTCACTTCATTTAAAATAGTGTGTCTAAGTGCAACCTTAGCCTCATCAAGTCAGGCATTGGAAGCTGCAGGATGTATTGAAAAAGTCTCTAAAAACAGATTTAAACTCAGCTGCTGGTTATATTTGCAGCTTCTTTCCGTCAGAAAAGGAGATGATATGGCCTTCAAGAAAATTCTTTTAATATATGAGCACAAACAGATTATTCGAGATTTCTTTATAGACTTACCAAGCTGGAGGGATGTCCTAAAAGGTGTGACTTTTTTGGATAGATCCTCAATCGAGTTGAACAATGCCGTTGAGAAGCTTACCACTTGCCGCTTGTTCACGTTCATCAGCGGAGACGTTTGACCTCGGACTTTTGTCTTCAACAGCTGCGTTATACTTCTCTGTCTGCATTTCTTCAAATGCCTTCAGCACATCCTTCGGTGCAAATGTCCAATGAGATGAAGATCTTACCTTCATTTCATTTAGATTTCAACTTCTCTTTGGGTATATGCAATGGGAGGAAGTCTAAAACCGATCCTATACGGAAGGTTGTTCACCCCACAACTACTCTGAGTTACATCCGTTGGGAGCTGGCGGTCAATCTGGTATGACTTAGTCCGACCAAGCTCACGTATTTCTGCATTTCTCGTTGTTCCAAGTGAAGAAGTTCACGGTACTCTGCATCATAGATTTTGGTATACTCGCGAAAAATGGCTCTGGCCAGAATCGATCCTGAATCCATTTCTTCGCTTCATGTACTGAAGCCGGGTAATCCAAAATCCTTTCCGCGAATTTTTTTGCTGCTCGAGAGTTTTTGGATCTCAAAATCCTTTGAAAAGTGAAGTGAACACGCGTGTAGAAGTACTGCAAAATAATCGGTAACAACCCTAATTCTTCTCAATTGAGCAATAAATAGGTTAATATCAAATTTATTGGACAATAGTTTTGTTGAAACGAAAAAGATTGTCTTTTGTTCGAGAAATTCTGGGCTTGATTTAAGATGAAGATGCTAACTAAGGTATGTTTTCTTTCGACAATCACAATCAAAAGATCAGTTATGATCCAGAGTTATTGCTTGGTTTTATTGTGATTCTTCATTTTATTGCTTGAATTGAGTGACTAACAACTGAATATAGTTTGAATCCAAGTCTTCTCGTGCGAAAGGTGTTGCCTTCCACCCTACGAGGTATGTTTTTTCAAACAACGAACTGATCAATCAGACAGAGTTTACTAACGATTCAACAGACCTTGGATTCTTGTTGCCTTACACTCTTCCACCATTCAACTATGGGACTACAGAATGGGTACCTTGATTGACAGATTTGAAGAACATGAAGGTTCAGTCAGAACTGTTGATTTCCATCCAACGCAACCGTTATTTGTTTCAGGTGGTGATGATTACACTATTCGCGTTTGGTCCTTAGACACAAGAAAATGTTTGTTCACTTTGACTGGCCATTTAGATTATGTTAGAACTGTTTTCTTTCATCACGACTTACCATGGATTATCTCAGCTTCTGATGACCAAACTATCAGGATTTGGAACTGGCAAAACAGACAAGAGATTGCATGTCTAACAGGTCATAATCACTACGTCATGAGTGCTCAATTCCACCCATCTGAAGACTTGGTCGTCTCTGCTTCATTAGATCAAACCGTTAGAGTCTGGGACATTTCTGGTTTGAGACAAAAGCATTCTGCTCCACAAAATAACTTCTATGAAGACCAATATAATCGTCAGCAACCACCACAACAAGATATCTTTGGGAACACCGATGCAGTGGTCAAGTTTATGCTAGAAGGTCATGATAGAGGTGTTAACTGGGCTTCATTTCATCCAACATTACCATTGATCGTTTCAGCCTCTGATGATCGTCAAGTTAAATTATGGAGAATGAGTGAAAATAGAGCTTGGGAAGTTGATACCTGCAGAGGTCATACCAACAACGTCCTGAGTGTTTTATTCCACCCACATGAAGACTTGATCATTTCAGTTGGTGAAGACAAGACCATTAGGGTTTGGGATTTGAACCTACGTACACCAGTTAAACAATTCAAAAGAGATAATGATAGATTCTGGTTATTAAGTGCTCATCCACAAATTAACTTGTTTGCTGCAGCTCATGATTCAGGTGTCATGGTTTTCAAATTAGATCGCGAAAGACCAGCCCATGCTGTAAGTCAAAACCAATTATACTATATCAATAAGGAAAAGCAAGTTCAAATATTTGACTATGACAAACAAGTCTCATCACTTCCAACTTTATCATTGAAAAAAATTGGCAAAACATGGAATAACTTTAGAAGTTTGTCATATAACCCAAGCTCCCGGTCTATTTTGGTTACTACCGGTGAACAATATGCTTTAATCGGCCTACCAAAAGATGCCACTGGCGCTATTGAACCACAAGATTTGAAAACAGGTGATGGAAACTATGCCACTTTCATCGCCCGTAACAGATTTGTTGTTTATAACAAGTCAACACATACATTAGACATCAAAGATTTGGATAACTCGACAACTAAATCAATCAAATTAGATGGAAATGTTAAAGATGTTGTCTACGGTGGTCCAGGCACAGTCTTATTATTGAAGAACAACTCTGTTGTACACTATGATGCTCAACAAAGAAAGCAACTAGCTGAAGTCCAAGTTAACAATGTTAAATATGTTTCATGGTCATTAGATGGTCAATATTTGGCTTTATTGAGTAAACACACCATCACTATTGTCAATAAGAAACTAGAAATCATCACCTCAATGCATGAAACTATTAGAATCAAAAGTGCTGCCTGGGAAGAAACTGGTGTCTTATTCTACTCTACTCTGAACCATGTTAAATATACCTTGCTGAATGGTGACAATGGTATCATCAAGACTCTAGAGTCCACTTTATATATCACCAAAGTCGCTGGCCAAGATGTCTATACATTAAACCGTAACGGTGAAGTTGAAATCATTAAGATTGACTCAACTGAATACCGTTTCAAGAAAGCTCTAGTTAACAAGAACTTTTACGAGGTCTTACGTTTAATCAAGACTTCAAAATTGGTTGGTCAAAATATCATTGCTTATTTGCAAAAAAGTGGTTATCCAGAAGTTGCATTACAGTTTGTTCAGGACCCACAAACTAAGTTTGAACTAGCTTTAGAATGTGGTAATCTAGAAGTTGCCTTACAAGAAGCTAAGATTCTGGATTCTTCCTCAATTTGGAATAAGTTAGGAGAAGAAGCTTTGAGACAAGGTAACACCCAAGTTGTTGAACTGGTTTATCAAACACAACACCAATTTGACAAATTATCCTTCTTATACTTGATCACAGGTGATTTCGATAAATTGGGTAAGATGGAAGCTATTGCCGAACAAAGAGGTAAGATAGGTTCATTGATTCAGAATACGTACTATAACAATTCCACTGCGAAGAGGGCTACTGTCTTTGCTCAAGCTGGTTCATTACCTCTAGCATATGCCACTGCTAAGACCAATGGTCATGAAGAATTAGCTGCTCAAATCTTGGAACAAGCTGGTTTATCTGAAGATGATATTGAATTACCAGAATTTGAACCAATTGATAGACCACAACCTGTTATATCTCAACCTTTGGAAAACTGGCCATTGAAACCACCTACTTTATCATACTTCGAAAAGGCTATCTTAGGTCAATTGGAAGAGCTACATATTTCAGAAGAGCATGAAGAAGAACAACCAATATCAAAGTCTGCTCATGCTACATCTGCCTTTGAAGAACAACTATTTGAAGATGAAGAATTAGCTGAAGAAGATGGTGGTTGGGATTTGGGTGATGAAAGCTTGGAAGTTGATGAAGATTTCGAAGAAGTCGAAGTCGACGTTGAAGAAGGTTCAATCCCAACTGGTGAACTAACGCATTGGGTTAGAAACTCTAAAGTTGCTGCTGGATACGTTGCTGCTGGTGCGTTTGATATCGCTGCTCAATTACTAAACAGACAAGTTGGGATTGTCAACTTTGAACCTCTACGTAAACGTTTCTTACAAGTCTATGAATCATCTAAACTATCCTTGGAAGCATCTGAAGGAGCTCCAACAATCCAGACGTTCATTCGTGCTGATACAGAAGAGGATGATGTTCATAAAGTTCTGCCATACTTGCCAGGTATTGACCAGATAACGAAGTCTATCAACGAAGGCTTTGCACTATTTAGAAACAACAAATTACAAGAAGCCATTGAAACATTCCGTGATGTGATATATTCAGTCACAGTCTCCGGTGTTGATAACCAAGATGATGAGGAGAAATTGTTGGAAGCTTTGAACATTGCCCGAGAATACATCTTAGGTCTATCAATTGAACTGGCTCGTCGTTCAATTGAATCATCAGATGTCCAACGTAATTTGGAATTAGCTGCCTATTTCACCAAAGCTGAATTAATCCCACAACACAGAGCAAATGCATATCAGGTGGCTCTTACCCAGTCATTCAAGCATAAAAATTATGCTTCAGCCTCCCATTTTGCCAGCAAATTCTTAGAACTAGTCACTTCTGGTCCTCGTGCTGAACAAGCTAAGAAAATAAAAGCGAAATCTGATTCAGTGGCTCGTGATACTATTGAAATCAATTTTGATTCAGAAGTTGAATTTGATGTTTGTGCTGCTACTTACACCCCAATATATAAAGGTTCTCAGTTCGTTGCAGATCCTTTAACTGGTGCTAAATACCAACAATCTGAGAAGGGTAAACTTGATAGGATTGCTAAATTATCAGTCATTGGTGCTCCAGCTTCTGGCCTAAAAGTCCGTTATTGAGAGAGGACAAATACATGAGAAAAGTCAAAGGTTTACAAGTCAATGATTATTAATGTACATTATTGAATGGATAATTTGTTGTAGTCTGATTGCTTGCTGAAACACGGAATGCCATGTCTTTAGTAGTTGTTACCATATGCGCTATCGACACAATATCACATTCAAAAATAATATGCAACTCAATGAGCTCTTGAAATTACTGGAATAGAATCTACAAATTTCAAGTCGTAAATTTAAGTTTTAGTATAATCTAAGAATCCTAAGACGTTTAAAGTTAGTTTTTTAGTCCCCCAATTTGCGAAAATCAGGTTAAATTTCAGTAATCATTGAAGCTTCTTCTTGTTCTCAACAACATAATATGAAAAATATTGGGATCTATGAGAGTCCTTGACCTTTAAATCTTTGGCAGCCTCCTCTTCAGTTGCGTCTCTGGTCTACTCAGCACTATTACAAACTTCATCTCCTTTATTGGGCTTGTAATGATATTCGCCCATCCCAATCTATTCGTCAAACAAAGCAACCTCATTGATCGTTGCGCCTCCTAGACCTTGTTCATCAATGGCATCAACGACCTCCAATATTACGTATCGTGAATTGACACTTGTGTAATCAGGAATTTCAAAATATGTTTCGTTATTCGGTAAGAGTTTCACTTCTTTCAAATATTTCTCATCAAATGGTTGACTGATTTTAATTGGGTAGCTATCAACAATCTTGGTAATTCTAACATAGTCAATATTGATCAAAATGTCCTCATATTCTGTGATAATATCATCATCAACAACATATAGACTGAAATATTTGGCCGGTCTTGCACCCCACACAATCAAACCATGTGTTAATTTTTTATTCTCTTGTAGATCGATCAACAATTTGGCAGGCTCACGCGTCAATGGCTTCCAGTATGTGTAATTATTACCGTCAACTGCAGACAATGCAACTTCACCTGGGGACCCAGCTGTCAAATTGGCAATTGGATGACATTCGGTCATAGATCCTTCCATATTCTTCCCTGGGATATAAGCTGGGACTCTAAACACATCACCAGGTTGGATCGTGAAGTCACCACCAGGTCTACCTTTTCTGTCTTGAACTTTAATCAACACAGGTTCATCACCTTTGTGGAAGATAACACCCTCGTCATCGGTTATAACAATATCTAAGATTTGATTCATATATTTAAACCCATTGACCTTCAAACCGCCAGGCATGGATTTCAACTGTGTCGGATCGTATTTCAAATACCTTTCAAGTTTCCCAGTAGTCTCATTTAAGCGACTAGAGTATTGCAGACCAAGTATACCATAAATAATAGCTTGTAAAAATCCACCATGACCTGTCAAAAATGGGAACCCCGGATGTGTTCCTCCATTAGTAAGGATATTATCATCCGCCTGTTCACTGAATTGGGCAAATGGTGATCGAACGTAAGGAAAAACAGATCTTTGTAAATAACTTTGAGATGAACAACCGTAATCTAATAGTCTAGCGGAGACAACAGTGAAAACAGGAAATGTCATTGCAGGACCAACATCTGCTTGTTTCAGGGAATAATAGAACAAATTGTGTTGGGCTTGCTCAAGGTCTGTCACATACTCTAAAGGAAAAGTGAGTAGTACCACATCTGCCTGCTTAATCAATACTGAAGCATTCATCCCACTGTACTCTAGAACAATTCCATGCTTGGATACTGGCATATAGATGTTATTATTCACTTCGATCCATCTCGGATTGATTGGTTCTCCCAAATGTTTAGCAACGAGCAAGGTCACCTTCAACAATGAATCAATACCTGCATTGGTGAAAGCACCATTATCGACATGGTTTGCATACTCATCAGGATCAGTCAAATTCTTTGTCACAAATTTTTTTAACTTGTTATCAAACGTAGTGTATTGTGACAAGAAATCAGATGCATCCCGTAATAGTGGCCAAGTTGTATACCTCAAATAATCTTCAGTTTCACCAGAAATGTATATCAACCATGAGCTAAGCGCGACATCAACGTTAATGTGATACTCATAATCGATGCAAGGACCTGACGAAGTGCAGTTACCAAATCTACCAGAAGTCCAAGGATAAGCGGCACCTTCGTATCCATAACTTCGAGCATTCTCAATTGCTTGACCTCTAGTATAATTACGGTAATTAGAAACCGCTTTAGCAAGCTTTGGAGCGAACGGTGCTAGGGCAGGAATGATCCAAAGGTCTGTATCCCAAAACACCATACCACCATAACTATCAGAAGATAAACCAGCAGTACTTAGAGCAGATGTTAATCCACGGGAATTGACCTGGGTATTAGCTAATAAATGGTATAAACTCGATCTAGCGGCTAAAGTCAACAAGCCATCGGAGGGGATGTCAATATCTGTCTCTTCAAATTGAGAGCACCATTCTTTGTCATGGGCTTCAAAAATTTTATCACGACCAACAGACTTTGCGAATTGAACAATTTTCATGGCATGATTTAATTCTGAGCCGCAATTATGTTCTTTAAACTCTGAGCTTACAACACCAACATACTTATGAATTTCCCGACTTTGACCAGCTTTTAAATCCAATTCAGCTTCATTAATTATTGTTGTATCATCCAACATGGAAGCATTGGCACCTTCAATATCTAAGCTGGAAAATACAGCAGCCGAAGAATATGGGACATTATCAGGATTAACCTCGATATAAATGCCATTTCTATCACTACCAATATCAGAAAGTGCCGTTCTTTGTGAAGTTGAGAAGTTTAACACATCCCTAACTTTAACGTGTATATCCTTTGCCAAGGGCTTTAGAGTCATGGTTACTAAACCCAATGGTAATAATTGCTTATGTGCCAAAGCCTCTATAGTAACTTCTATTTCTTCTAGCCAAACAAATCTCGTGGTAACAACTCCATTCTTCATTGACATGTTCTGTTGATATGAGCTTATCTCTGCTTGTAACGTTGACTGTGGATTCAAAACATATTCTTTACCGCCTTTCTCATAAATGACATCTAAGGTAACCCAATAAGGTAATGAGGAAATGACACTATCGTATCCCCTTTCATATAACTCTGGGAAGTTTGTATCGGCTAATCTCTCTTGGAGAGAGTAAAACCCGGCAACAAAGGCACCTGTGTATCTCCTATTGAATAATGGCCATCCATTCTGTAAAACTTCCTTATCCTCTATATCCGTATAGGTATTAATTTCATCATATGCAAAACCTTGACCAAGAGTCGATAATCTAGCACCAATATACCCATTAGCCACATAGGTCTGTCTTGAATAGACATTTTTGGAGAAATAAGAGTTACCCAATACATGGTTCTCTGGATCATAATAGGCATTTTTCGAATCTGCCAAAGCTTTAAACAACTTATCAGACTTTTGACACAATTGGAGGATCTCTGTTTGCATACCCAGGAATTGTTGATAATTCTCGGGTATGGCAGCACAAAGAGTGAACAATACCAGTATTATTCCAAGTGTAATCATATTTTGGTTTTTTCTTTTTATTTCTAGCTTATTGCCATAACAAACGATGTGATCTTGATTAAAACTTGTGTTGATCTTTATTTGATTTTTGTAAAGCGTGTGTAATATTAAAGGTATAGTTAGATATCAAGTAAAATAAAGTAAGATTCAGAAAGAAGAAATGATCAATTATTCATCAATTAGCAATAATCAACACCAGATTTACCCAGATTTAATAAAAACATGACCACAGGCACAGACTGTTTTTTTTTTTCTACAGCGGCTAATTAAAAAATTGTGCCTAATTAAAATTTCTTAGCAACTCCACACAAACAAACAAACAAACACACGCACAAACACACGCACAAACAAATCAAACAAACAAATCACTCACAGTTAAATTTACCCAAATTAACGAGAGCAAGGAAAAAAAAGAAAAACTTGCCTGATAATAGTGCCCTTACCATTAGCTGTCTACGCGTAATTACTTCCGGTCATTTTTCCCCACTGTCAATTGTAACAGTCATGTGATTATCCTCGGGTGTACTGATCTTTTTATTTTTTAATTTTTAATTCTTAATTTTCTTACAATGGAAATTTTCTTACAATGGAAATTTTTTCGTTCTCTCCATGAAATTATTACCCGGCTTCAATTTCTTCGGTGTCAATTTTTTTTTTGTTGTTTTGCCCATTTGACCAATGAAATTCAAATTTCTCTCGAGGCCAATGAAAAAAAACAAAAAAACTGGCTCCCTTTTTTTCAACACCTTCTTTTTGTTCTTTTTGAAACCAAATCTTTTAAAGGTTCATACTAAAAAAAGATAAAAATGCTTTCACGTACTGCTATTCGTACAGCTACCAGATCTGTCGTTGCTGCTAACATCTCCCGTGTTGTAAGTATTCAATTAACTAAAAGGATTGATGGAATTGCAATTGCACGTTTAAACATTTGATTCGTGAAGCATTGGAATTGAATTGGGCCAATAACCAAAATTTAGGGGACAATTAACTAAAGGAAAAGATTTTTGAACTGATCAATTGAACTGGCCAATTGAGGTTCCATTAGAGGTTAATTTATTATTCTATTGTTCTATCCATAATGACAAAAAGTTCTGCAAATATGGTACCTGATCAAAGTTCCCATGCTTAATGCGAACCAGTCTTAAAGTCATAAAATTACCAATGATACTTTCATATGTATTAAAACAACAGTCCTATAACATCAATTCTTGAAATAATGGAATCGAAAGAACCTTATACTAACAGTTAATTTCAAATAGGCTCGTCCAGCTTTAGTTGTTGCCGGTCGTCGTTTCGCTTCAGCCAAGGCTCAACCAACCGAAGTTTCTTCAATCTTAGAAGAAAGAATCAGAGGTGTTTCTGAAGAATCAAACTTGAATGAAACTGGTAGAGTTTTATCTGTTGGGTATGTTTTTATCACAATTATATCATTTTTCAATTCTTGTCTCGATGTTGGGAT